>JASCZI010181566.1:40142-54595 GCA_036250425.1 Stylosanthes scabra
CATTCTATTGTTTGACAATACATTTTCTAAGATATACAGAATGCTTCAGCAGAATCAGTAATATACTTGTGCATAATATGTAGTTTATATTAAACAAATTAAAAAACATTTTATTGGTGAAATCCTTTAAAAGACCCACTACAGTTTTTCTTTTCCTTTCAAAATTTAACATAAATGAATTATAAATGATCACTGTAAAGGGTTGAATCAATAAAAAATTAAAAATCATATATTTTAGAAAAGTATTGCATTAAGTTACACTAAATCTGACACCATTGTAATTCCATCCTATCACTGCATACAAGGAGAATAATTACAATCTTAAATCAATTGATATTATAAGCTTTAGAAGACCAAATCAATATTGAACATCTTTGAAGGACTAATTGAAGCTATAATACCATTAAGGACCAATGGTGCATATATAATGGATGATGCTTCATCATACCTGCCCCAATGTTCTCCTTTAGAACAAGCTCACTCCATGGAATGTTTAGGTCCTCCACACCTAGATCAACTTCCTGGCTTGGACAATCCACTACAGACTGGTTTGTTTCGTTAACAGAAACATAATCCTCAGTACTAAGATCTGCATAAGAAGGCATATCATATGGTGAATTCTAATGCCTTTGCATTATAATTTCTAAAGGGAACAAAATTAAACTTTGTCCAATATGATGGGTTTACTTCATAAATTTAATGGCATTGTAGTGTCTTGTTATCGTCATGTTACATTCATTCCAAAATTTCCCATACATGCCAAAAGAAAGTGTGACTTGTAAAAGCATCTCAAAATTGTTTATAAACATATTGACAAAATGAATCATAGGTCATTCCACTTATGATCTACTCTATGACGAGAGATAGCTCAATCTTTCAGCAAGTTAGGTAAAATAAAGACCAAGTAGCCACAATGGAGGCGAATTCTATGGTGGATATAGTAGCTATGAGATTTGCGACACTTAAAAAGTGTAGTTAAAATTAAGGTCACACTTTTTAAAAATATGCCAACACTTTTTAATTTAATCACACTTTTTACTTGTGTTTCTTTATTTCTTTTTATTTTAAATTTTAAAAAGTATTATCAAATGGTAAAAACATGTGACCTTAATTTTAGCTATACTCTATTAAGTGTTGCCTGATACCTAGCTCAATGACTTGATAAGTTACTAATTATAGTAGTGGATCAGTTAGTTAACATTCGGCTAGTAATAGTTAGTGTGAGTAGTTGGTTCATTTGTCGGCTAGCAAATTAGTTATTTTTCTGTTAGCATGAACTCGTTGTATATAAGGCAGAAGCTCAGGTGATGTAAACTGAGATTTTGCTTTTGATGAAATCCAAGTTCTATTGCTGAACTTCTTCTCTGGTTTCACACTCGGTGTCAACACTCTTACTCCTCATCATAGCATTTAACTTGCATGTGATCTACTCTAAATTGAAGTAATAGACCATTCTTTCTCTTTCTTCTTTTCTTTGCACAATTAGCAATGTGGAAGTAATAGAATAGTAAAGATGGTTCATGCTTACCCGATGCAACCAGGTGGGCATTCCCATCCGCATAGCCAGAGTGTGCACTAGAAGTTTTAGGTGGTTGTACATCCACTCTGTCACTAACATTAACTTTACCACCTGCATGATGGAAATCTGAAATTTTAGTAATGTATCCTCAAAAGTTTTTAGACCATTAAACATACTCTTGGATATGAGAGAATATGCTCTAAATATATTAACACTCATAAAAATGTATACTAAATATACTAACACTTATTAGAACAATGAAAATGAAATTTATTGTCCAAATAATTAATTAATAACAATAATAAAATTAGTTTCGTAGATTTAATACAAGATTAGATTTGTTGATATCATTCTCTATGTTGCTATAAAATTAGTTTCATACTTACATGGAAAATTTATAAAACATTTAGATGTCATTAGTTCATTACAGAATGACTTTAGATCCTTAAGCTCAATGTTTCAATGTTCCTTTTGAATGAATAGATACACTAAACAAGTTAGGGTTGAGGTGTTGAAAGTTAGCCTTAAGTAGTTTTGCCATAAACAAAATGCGTGAGATTTGAAAATTCAAATATAAAATTTTAAAGACGCACGCAACAGAAACCAAGAAGCATCCGAAGAGAGTAAATAACCTGATGTTGTGTCAAATATAAGATGCAGTCCTTGACTGTCCAAAAAAAATGATTGGGCCAACGTCTTGGTGAATTCAGCTGCTTCAACTGTCTTGAACTTTGGATGACATAATGGTGAAGAGACCATCATTGACGATGCAGAGTTCAGCAAAGAATCAGGCTGACACATTGACCCAGGCCTTCCAACTAAATCAATCATATACTCCCTAGAAAGGTGTACACAAAAATTATATTACTAATATAATTGAAGCTTTTTTGTGGTTATAACAAAATCATGCCAGGCAGATTCGATGCAGAAGGAAAAAAAAGTAATTGATATAAAAGTTTACAAATGTTTGTTGCTCAAAGTTTACAAATGTTATTATAGCAAATAGAGACTATATTGATAGGATTTGGATGGTCTAAATTTATTCTGCAGTCAATTAGGACAACTCTTTAGTTGGAGCATAATGCTGAGAAATGTATAGACAACTTTCCCTCTCAGAAATGTTGAGAGATTGGAAAGCTATGCTTTAGATAAATTTGTTGTTTTGTTTTGCTTTTCTATAGGGGATCCCTTAACCCCAACTTGTATTATCCTTCTTCTCGTCTTAATGAAAATATTTTTTATCCGAAAAAAATGTTTAATGTATTTCCTCTTATTTTCTACGTACTCATGTGAATCACTTACCAAAAGATGGTGAAATTGTGAAACAGGTGGTAGAATCATTTAGGCTCACTCAATAAGTTCATCACTTGAGTATAGACACCAACCAACACTATACATAATGCAAGAAACATAGTTTACATTTACAAGGACAATAACAAAGACTTTGTTAGGGACTGGGTATTATGGGGTGCCCAAAGTCCCACATTGTGTAGTATGGGATGCTTGACGTTGTATTTATGGAATGTGGATCATTTTAGACAATTAAAATTCATTCAAAGTTTCCATGCAAATTTTAATTAATGCACCTAACCTGTCAGAATCAAATTGCACTATGCACGAAGCACCCATATCACTGCTACAATACTTGCAGCCCTTAGCAATTCGGCAAGGTAAGTTAATTAAGTCAGCTAACACCTGCAACAATTTAAATTGTTAATTGTTAATATTAGCTATTAGGTGCCCAAATGTACCATGCCACCAGAATTCATATTAACACCAAATAAGAAAATTCTCGATTAGCAACTCCAAATTGCTTACAATATAATAATACATGGAATGAAATAAGAGAGGTAAAGTATTGTTTTAGTCCTAATGTTTAGGTTAAATCTTAATTTCGTCCCTAACATTTGAAATGTCCACCTTTTGTCCCAAACATAGTCATTTGATCAAAATTTAATTTTTTTCATCCAAAAATACCCCCATCCTCTATTATCATCTTCTTTTAGGTAGCAGTAACAATAGTAACTATGGTGGGCATAGAGGTAGTTGTAGTTATTTGGGAGTGGAAGTTGCAGAAGAATAAGGGAAAGAAGAAGATAATAATAGCGGGGGAAATGAGGCTTTGAAGAAGTTTTAATTTTGACCGAAGAAACAAAATAAAATGTTTGGGACAAAATATGACATTTTAAACATTAGGATGAAATTGTCACAAAAAAAAAAAAAAACCAAAAAAAATAGGATGAAATTAGAACTTAGACCAAACATTGAGAACTATACTTTCCCAAATAAGAATTATAAGAAAAATGTTTATAATCTTAGTGATATTGATGACAAAAGAATGCACATGCCAGAAAATCAATCAAAATAAAAAATAAAAAAGTAAAAAGTTAAATAGCGTGCAATACTTTAAACAGCAATGCTCGATGAACACAAAGACCAACAGCTAAGCTTCCAATCGGAAGAATGACAGAATTCAGGTGGCTTTTTAGTTTTTGGGCGCATTCCTTCCACTGTGAGCCTAAATGTTCCTCAGTTGAACATGTTCCACTTTCAGGAGGGAAAAAAAATATATGTTTCAAAAAACAGAAGGCTTGTCAGGACAATGTCAATGCAGTTCTTACTAACGAAAATATTTTCCTTTTACTTTTCCAAATTGAAGAAAGATGAAACTCACCCCATCCTACTATAAACAAGATTTGCAACCTGATCAGCTGCAAATTTGGGAGAAACCCAGCTACTTGAAAGACTGACTACTTTACTCTGCAGTTCTCTCAGACCAGGATCTCTAGATTTATCAATAGCAACCACTACAATTGACGAGTCGTCGAAAGGTTCTACTGACATCAGTGATTCAAATGAAGGAATTATACCAACATTCTGCAGATCAGAACTTATCGACCATGTGTAAGCATCCACCCCATGGATTAGGTAGAAGCCATCGAGAATTTTGTCCGAGTATTGCAAACAACCATTTACCTGCCCATTGTGAGAACAGAAAATAACCGACTATTCCCAGATATTAATCACAGATTTAGATTGAGACAATTGAGCAATTCATCAGATTAAGATTTAATGCAAACAAGGAAGACTCAAAAGTTAATCTAAACTGTCCAGTCACTACCCAAATTACAAATCAATATTGAACTATGTCACACCTAACTAATGAAAAAATCAACAGAACCAGTCCAAATTATTAGTGCAGTGATGCAGTTGGTTAATATACTTCCCTATTAAAGGTTGTGACAGATATTATAGTAGTTAATTAGTTAGAGTTGTACAACTGAATTGATTATGATGTATTTTACTATTTTCTCTCTTCAACATATACAGAGTAATAAGTTAGATATGTATGTGGCATTCTAATGAGATTTGGATGGTGGAGTCACTCATCCACTTAAGAAAGTGACAGGGCTTCAAGTCTCGCCTTGTGTATGCAGCAATTCATTCGAAAATGGTTATATTTGGGTAATTGAACCAATCAACAAAAAAAATTCTAAAATAATTATCAATCCAACACAGATAAAATTTGGATAGAATAAGTCTTTCAAACATGTGTATTATATGTACTCTAGAATTATGTAAGTATCTCTCAAGTTTTATAATCCTAATAAAATAGAAATAATGTTATATATAGTTTAATTAAAACAGGACACCATATATTCAAATAAATTATGTAAAGATATTTATTTTGTGTGTTAAATACCTATACAATTAGTGTTATAGAAAGAGAAAGACCCTATAATTTCCGCCACAGACTACTATGACGATGATGTCGGGCATATGATCCTCTAAATCATTATGAACCTCCATGAACATAAATTATAATTAATCATTTTTATATATAAATTATAATTTATTTATATAAAATTATAAAATACGTTCATGTTATTTGAAGAAGATCGTTAGCTCTTGACGAGCCAAGCCAAACTTGAGTTTGGCTAACTCAGCATGGCTCGGCTCAATTTGAACACAAGGGAGACTCATTTCCCCAAATTTGAACTCATTGATTCAGAAGAAGCATAACAATAATAACAACATAATGAAAATTATAAGGGGAAACAAGAAAAAGAAAAATAAATGAATACCCAAAAACGGTGCGACATTGCCTGAGCAGAATCGGAAGAAGAGGTGGGTTGCAAGTCAAGAAAATTGGGAGTGTTGGCGGAAGCAGAATGCGAAGAGACGCGAAGTGCCAGCTGGAGCTGAAGCTGATAACTCTCCTCAATCTGCTTCGCCCAGCTCTTCGACGTCGACGAAACCTGCTGCTGTTCTTCGTCAGCCGCATCCATGGAGTGCTGATGCTGATGCTGATGCTGATGGGTATCTCACTCTCCACCGTGCATCTCTTTTTCTTCCAAGCACGCCCCGCTTCACTGCTGGTTTTTCTTGGATTACTGCTTTTCAACGTCATTAAAAATCTTCTTTTCAGGGATATTTTTGTTGTTAAACAAGGTAACAAATTTTAATTCTCCATTATAAATGATTCAGACATAGTTAAATATTCAGAATTTAGAATAAGAAAATAAAAAATATTGAAAAAAAAATTAGAATTCAAATTTCAAGGAAACCAAAAGATATTCAGAATTTTAAATTTAATATTTAAGATTTAGATTTAAGAAAGTACTATTTTTTTTTATATTTCTCACTTTTCAAGGTATATTAACATTTGTCTTAATAAGTCATTTATGTTTAAAAAAAATTATGAATAATTTTTCACTTTAATAATTGTATCAGGCTAATAATTAATTGTTATTAAAAGTAATTTTGCAAATTGATTTATATTAACCAATAATTATATACAACTAAGCATTTTACTCAACCAAGTCAAACCAAGCTTCTCTCCTACACGCGCCAGTTTTCATATTATAGTTAGAGCCGTTTTTTCGTTTTCTAGAATTTCAAATCATGCGAAATTCACTCTTCCTTTCTTCTCAGCTTCAAACCAAGCTTCTCTGTTTTCTTCATCACTCTTGTCATTGCCATTCTTCCTCGTCATTATCCTGAATTATTGCTCGTTCTTCGTTCGTTCGTTCGTTCTTCCTCTTTTTTCGTTCGTTGAGAATGGAAGCTACTAGTTCTTTGTATGATTCTGAATCTGCTACTGTAATCGGGTAATTTGAAATTAATTTAGGTTTTCTAGCTGGTTTAGATTTTTATTCCGTGATTTAGTTTAGGTTTTAACTTTGCTGTTGTTTAACTCTGCGAATTAGTTCGTTGTTTGATCAGATCCTTCGTATAGAATATGAATCATGCTCTGTTGTTGTTGTTGTTTGATTTTGTGTTTATACCAATTTGTTTCTGTTTGTGATTTAAATTCGTTTCTGTTTGGGATTTAAATACGTTTCTGTTTTTTACGAAGGACTACTTTTATTAAATTTGCATTGTACTTTTGATATCCTTCCATTTTTATATAAAACCGTTTCCATTTTCGATTAAAATCTATTTCGGTTTTTTCCTAAGCACAACTTTATTAAATATGCGTTGTGTTTTATATGTCCTTCGCTTTTTATATAAAACAGTTTCTGTTTTTTATGCAAATCCGTTTCGATTTTGGTTTTTTTGCAGTTTTTCTATGATGTTGATGAGGAGTATATTCCAAAGGCTAGAATGACTTTTCCAACCGTTGAAGAAGCTGGTGCTTTCTATAAAGAGGATGCTAAACGTGCTGGGTTTTCTACTAAAATAAGGAATACCAATAGGTGTAAGGAGACCAAGGAAATAAAGAATCAACTCATCACATGTAATAGAGAGGGGAAATGGACATCTGAAGTACCGTATGTTGAGAAGACGAATCCCACGTGTGGTGCAAACTGTCTTGCACGAATTTATGTTCATGTAGTGAAGAAAACTAGACTTCGGTGTATTTCAAAGGTTGTTCTTCATCATTCACATCCATGTTGTCCTGATCAAGCTCAGATGTTAACACAACATAAGGAGCTCTGCATGCATATTCGTCGTACTATTGAAAATAGCAATCAATCTGGTTTAGACCAAATCAAACCTATCAATTATTTGTGATAGTTGCTGGTGGTCACAATGAGTTGGGATTCATTGAAAAAGATGTCAGAAACTACATCACTAGGGAAGTTCAAAATGTGTCGGAAGGAGAAGATGCGAATGAGATCGAAAAATACTTCTTCAGAATGAAGGAGCAGAACCAAGACTTCTTTTATGAGATTGTACTTGATGGCGATAACAGAATTAAGAATGTGTTTTGGGCTGATGCAAAGAGCATGGCTGCTTTTGAATATTTTGGAGATTTTGTGTCATTCGACACAACTTACAATAAAAACACGGGTGCAGATTTGTCTTTCATTTTTACTTTACTTCTAAATCCGTTTCTATTTTCTTTTCTTTCTTATTCTGTTTTCATTATAAATAGTTACGATCTGCCTTTTTCTTCTTTTGTTGGTGTGAATCATCATGAACATTCTATACTCCATTGGATGTGCTCTAATGAAGAATGAGGACACAGAATCATTCAAATGGCTATTTGATTGTTGGCTTCGTTGCATGAGAGGGAAGCCACCAAAAGGAATCATTACTTATCAATGTCCATTGATGTCAAGTGTCATTCAATGTTGTATGCCAATAACAATCCATAGGTGGTGTATTTGGCACATTATGAAGAAGATTCCTCAAAAATTGAATGGATTCAAGGGTCATGTTGACATCGAACAAGAGATGAGTCAGATTGTGTGGTCCTCTCTTTTAATAGATATTTTTTAAAGAGATTGGGAATCTTTTCTTACTAAGCATGGTCTAGGTGGGAATAAGTGGCTATCAGGTAAGAATTCCTTCTATATATTTACATATAAAATTCGTTTTTGTCTTGCTTAGATTTTCATTTCTGTTTTTTTACTCTGGTTACATTTTTGTGCATTTTATCAGAACTTTATGAAGATCGTCATTTATAGGTTCCTGTGTATCTTGATATACACTTTTGGGCTGGGATGAGAAGTACACAAAGGTGTAAGAGCATGCATGCTTTTTTTAACAAATTCATTACTCGGAAGAGCTCCTCGATCCAACTTACTAAGCAATACAATAATTGCTTATGTAGTAAAGAAGAAAAAGAGAGGGAAGCTGAAGCTGGAAATTCTCATACCACCATTCCTTATGCAACCAAATCAGGAATTGAAGCCCAATTTCAGGATGTTTATACGCATGCGAGATTCAGGAAAGTGCAAGCACAATTTAGAGGAAAGATTAACTGTGTGGCAAGATTTAAGCAGCGCGTTTTAGGAACTGTTGTTTATGATGTTTCAAGTAGCAAGAACAGGTGGTTTGAAGTTATATACGATGCGATATCACTTGAAGTTAAATGTGAATGCTTACTATTTGAATCAAGAGGTATAGTATGTTGTCACTCTTTGATGGTGTTGAGTTATGAGAGAGTGGATAGGATTTCACCAACATATATATTTGAATGATGGAGTAAGAATGATATAGTAAAGAGGAGGCATACGAGTATCAAGAGTAGCTATGATGCATCGGTATTGCAGCCAAGGACCTAGAGATATAATGGTATGGTCTTCCGATCTTACAAATCTACCGAAGAGGCGTCAGAATTTGAAGTATTGACGGCTTTGTATCACCGTGCTTTAGATAAAGTGGATGCTGAGATGAAAGAATTTAAGGCTAAACTTAAAAAAAAAAAAAACCCTACCATAATACATGAAGATAGTTCTTTCAGTGAGATGAATGATCTGCAAAGCCCAACACATGTTGGATCAAGAGGACATCCAAAGAAAAGATTGGGTTCAAATACTGATAAAAAAAAATAGCAAGTGCAACAACTAGAAAGAAAAAAAAAGCTATTTCTGAGGTTGAATGATCTTCATCAATGCAGAACTATCATTCTGCAGATTTTGAAGAAAGATTGCCTTTAATTTAGTTAGCAAATCCGTTTCCGTTTTTCTTTAAATGTCTTTCGATTTTTGTAAACAAGGTTTTGGATTTGTGTATTCAATAATTTAATTGAGAATGCAGATTTGTGCATATTTAGAATGTTATTTTACGTTTCTGTAGTTATTTCTGCTTAAAATATAACAAGTTTCATGTTTTGAGTGTTCATTGATTAGCTTGAGTTTTGGTTTAAAATGTAGTTCTGTTATCATGTTAAATCCATTTCTGTTATGCTCTAAAATCCGTTTCTGTTTTCATAACCACGCAAAAGAAATTGTTAAATCCGTTTCAGTTATCATCGAAAATATGTTTCTATTTTAATAAATGTCATTCGTTTTTTAAGTAAATCAAGCCAATATCAAATACCAGAAAAATAAGCATACATGAAGAAGAAAATATTAATCATCCAGAATAAAAATAGAAGCAAAGAGTATCACATGAAATGTATGGGCTAATATCAAAATGTTAAACCAACTATCATCTAATACAAAATGTCTAACAATGCTATTTATCTAATTCAACTGTTGAAACTTGAACATAAGGGCTTTTTAGGGCGACAGAGGCTTAGTTTGGCGTCCCATCATATTGTTTGCTTGTTTGATTGTGTCCACTCTCAGAGTATTTTCTTTGCTCAGAATCAGCTTTGACACAATCTTCTTTCTGAAATCATCAAGATGAGCCTACAATTTAAACAAGATAATTAGTTAACATGTATTAAATTTGAAATATAATTAATTACATTTTTTTATACTTACTTGTCCACATTCTTCAATGTTGTATCGGCATTTAAAAGTTTAACAACCCGATCGATAACGTTGTTGGATCAAGGAGCTCTATCCATTTCATCACGACACGCCACAATCCGTGGGATTTGGCTACTTTGGAACCTCAACATATCTTGGCTGCAGTGAGTTTGTTCCTTTCTTTAATAAAGATGGGGCTCTGCCCATGCTAATAGTTGATTCAATATATTACACTTAAATAACAAACAGAACCAGAATTAGAGGGTAATATATATACTAAACAAAAACGAATTTAGAAGATAATTGAAGGGAATGTAACAAAATAGATTTAAGAAGCAGACTTCCGGCAATTATGTGCAATTTAGTTCTCTGTTGGTTAGGGGAAATTGAGTACACGGAGTCTATGATATAAAACTCCTTATTTTCCACATCTAAGACATAGAGCCACCCATGATGTGAATAAAGAACAAGGGCAAACAACTGCATTTAATAATAAAATGTAGTTAATTTTATTGAAATGAATTTAGAAAGTAGCTAATTGCTTTTTAGAAAAGAAAAACAAAACTTACAGCTTTATGTGTTTTCAGTTTCTCTCTTAAGCAAATCCATGTACTCCTGATCCTTCAATGTGCTCACATGATGCGACTTTATTGTTTTCTTGTCAAGATAGTTCGAACCATATGTATCGAACATTCTAGTCTAAAAAAAAAAAAGGAAAAAGGGAACCATAAGCAGAAATAGAAACGAATTTACATGAGTATATGTAGAAGATTATAAAACAGAAAGAAAAAAAAAGTGAATAAAGATGATACCAAGATCTCTGGTGGAACACAGTTGACGAGGCTCCCAAAACCGGTTCAGAATTCCTTAATTTCCAAAACAAGAGTTCGTTACAGATAGTTCTGAACCAATTATGAGAGTCTCATGCAAATTTAGAAAGGTGTAACAAAGCTTGCAACCAGTTAAAAATACTGAGTATTGAACTCGGGTCATTCTTCCTAGGAATTGAAATATTGTGACTTGCAATTGGTTGTTAAAATATTGGGGTTGCAATGGTGAGAGTTGGTAACAAAAATAAAATGAGAAATAATTGATATTGCAATTAATAAAAGGATCTTGGTCTTGAGTTGATGTATATTGTGTCCCTATAATCACCACTAATCTCAATTATAAATGGTTGTCACGTTAGGAATCAAACCCACTCTGTCTAATGGTCAAGTGGGGGGGGGGGGGGATTAACCCCGTTCCGAAATTCCTAGGCTACTTACTAATGCGAAGGTCCTAGGTCTTTGGAACTTGAATAATTCATTAAGTTCATCACATTAAGGACTCAATCATTACTAGCAAAAGCCTAGTGTTAACGGAACAGTTTTAACCCTATCCTTAACTCATCCTTGTCCTTAGGGGTTAGTGGCTAAGATCATCCACACTTCAACCCATGACCAAAATACAAGAACACTACTCCATAGTTATAAGAAACAAAATATCAAACACTTGGCATGCATAATAAGGAAACATGATGAATAACAAGAGAAATGAACAATCTAAAATCAACCAGAGAACCAACAAACATCAATAATCATCAAAGAAAATAGCAATAAATCATCACAAGAGATAATTTCCAGAAAGAACAAAATAAGAACATAAGAACAAGAGAGGTATAATTGAAATAGAGATGGGCAAATGAAAGAAACAAGTAAAGATTGCATTGATGGAACAAGAGTATCAACAAATAAACATTCAAACACTGAAATTAAAGAAGAGAGTTTGGCTAGTATGGCTAAAAATTGGAAAAGAAAATGAAGAACAATGAAGAACAAAAGGGAGAAAATGAGAGAGATGGAAAACTCTCTAAAAAACTCCCAAAAACTATCTAAAAATTATCCATAATCCTAATGGGTGATTCTCCCTTGTGTTTTAGCTGTTTCCCCTTCATATATATCCAATTGGGCTTTCAAAGAAGTCAAGCCTTGGCCCTTGACTCGAAATTTCCATTTTGCCCTTCATTTTTTAGTGCTGTCAGCGTTACCATGAGGCTGCGTGGGATACCCGTGCCTTGCACGTCACTCCAGTATATGCGGCCGCATGGTACCCTGTGCGGTCGCACGTATATGACATATATATACTGTTTTGAAGCTCTGGATGTTATCTTTCCAATGGCATTGGAACCATGTAATTTGGACCTCTGCAGCTCAAGTTATGATCCAATTAGTATGAAGAGGTCAGGATTGACAGCATTAGGAGAATTCTGAGCACTGATCTTTGGATGTGAATTCCATATAGAATCACTTAGAATTAGAAGAAATATTCAACAAGAAAGTTGTAGATATTGAATTCATCTTTCCAAAGAGTCCGAGTTTGCTCCAATCAGAAGACTACATTTCCTTTTCTCCGCTTCTCATTCTTGCTTCTTTGTGAAATCTCCTCTTTTGCATGCTTTCTCCACTCCTTCCAAACCATCCTTACTTCCTAAACCTTCAAGCACTTCAACAAACATATCAAGGTATCGAATTACATTAAAGTGGAATTAGATTTGAATTTTAGAGCTTAAAACATGCATTTTCTCATTCAAGGCACAACGAACAATGAATTCACAAACTAGTTATTCACAAGCTATTATGTGAGTTTGGTTTGATAAATTCATCAATTTAAGAACATAATAAACCATCAAAAATGTGTTTATCAACAGTATATATTATTTTCAAACCTTGGGAGCTCTTCTCTATTTAGACATGACACATGAGACTGACCATTTGCAAGTCAATACATGATTCTGGTGCCATGGTCATGAAATTATATCTCATTGCCTCTAGAGTATTTTGCGCTCTGAGCTGGAAAATCGTTTCATATTTATTATCAATTTCCACTGTTGCCCAAATTCTGCACCTTTCTTCCAAATCGTGTTTGATAGGGGCAGTTTGAGTTTGCATCAATTTAGGGGTTTTGCATTGGTCTCCGAGTTACTGAATCTGGTTGACATCCTGTGTTGTTTGGGTTTGATTCCCGTAGTCTATCCCCAAGAAAAATGATGGTGCAGATTCTTGGTTGGTACTCAATAGTACTTGTGTTATCATCTGATCAGGGGACTCCACAGGACCTTTAGCAGTACTGGTTTCAGCTTCAGGTTGCAACCATGGTTGTAGGGTTAACGAGGAGGGTTCAGGATCTTGAGGTTCCAAAGGGCTGCTAATAAACCCATTTTTGATGGATTATTCTGTGCCTTAATTTAGCAACTTATCAACCTCAGATCACTTAAATACTTGCAAAATGAGTGCATTCATGAATTATTGTTCCTTACAGCTTAAACAGTGAACATATGCTATTTTAGTCATATTCTGCTATGAATTCACTCATTTCCCATTCCATTTGATATTTTGATTTGTTTGTTCAATCGTTTCAGGTTTAAATAGGTTAGAATCGGAATTGAAGTGGCTAAAAAGGGTGCGAATAACGAGAAAATCATGAAGAAAAGCTTGAAGGTCGATTTCAGCCCCTGTGCATACGCACCTATACCTTGGTGCGTACTCACCCACCAAACTTGGGCTCCACGTTTACGAAGCAGGTGCGTATGTACCCACACTTTGGTGCATACGCACCTAGGCTCTGATAGCTGATGCGTATGCATCTTTGGTCATTTTTAGTCTCAATTTCTCTTCATAATTATGTCATTCTTTGTGAATTACATTCATTTATTGATCAATCAAACAAACTTGATGTTCTTTGAGTTGTGTTTGTGTTTTATAGAAGTTCACTAAGAGTTTAGGTGAAAGAAGACCATTTGAAAAAAGATTGAGGCAAAGAAGATGAAGAAACAGAATTGGGAAGCAAAACAGGGCAAAGACGCCACGCATAAGCGTGGAAGAGCACGCATATGCGTGCTACATCAAGTCAAGCCCACGCCTAAGCAACTCTGTCACGCTTAAGCGTGGCAACCAAGCCCATCCTCACCACGCATATGCGTGGTGGATCAGCAAGCTCACACAAGACCCACACATATACGTGACTCTGACATCGTCAAGCCTCAATCATCCACGCATAGGCTTAGAAGATCCACGCATATGCGTGGAAGGCATCCTGGCAGCAAGCAACCACGCATGACCCATGCCTAAGTCATTCATGCGTAGCTCCCAACTTCACAAGACCCACGCATATGCGTGGAAGTCCACGCATATGCGTGGCATCAAACGTGATCCTATGTGCTGAACCTCCTCAAACCCACGCATGAGCGTGGAAGACCTCTTCATTCTTCCTCACCCTAAGTCCCACGCATATGCGCAGAACAG
>JASCZI010181567.1:0-13563 GCA_036250425.1 Stylosanthes scabra
TTGGTTTGTCAATGGCTCTAAGCGACACCCGTTTATTTTCTTCTCTGCTTTGTGGTGGATATGGTGTTATCGTAATAATGCCATATTCAATCCTGAAGACCAGTGGTTGCTGGAGAAAGTTATCTCCCTTATTAGATCTTCTTCTGATGAGTTTCTCCGTGTGTTTTATCTGCAAAGGCTTTCCTACCCATCTCCCTTTAAGTTGTCCTGGATCCCACCTGCCCAAGGAACTGTCACTGTTAATAGTGATGCTTGTTATAGGAAATCTTATGATATTATGGGATATGGATGTGTCATTCGAGATTCGAAAGGGGGTTGGAAAAAGGGATGTGCTGGTACTATTCCTCCATCGGATATCTTACAGGGTGAATTGTTTGCAATTTGGCGAGGCCTTATCCTAGCATGGGAAATGGGTTATAGAAATATTTGTTGCGAAACGGATTGCCACGAGGCTTTTATTTTGTTGAATGCCGATACCTCTGCTGCGCAAAATGGCGTTACTCATATGATTAGCAGGATTCAGGATCTGATGAGGCGAGATTGGCGGGTTGAGCTTTCCCTAATTCAGCGGTCTGCTAATTCAGTTGCTGATGCTTTGGCAAAATTTGCAGTCGTGCATGAAATTGATCAATTGGAATGGATTGTTCCAAATGATGATATCAAAGAGCTTTTGAAGCATGACATAATTGATTAATAATCTTGTTGTTTTCTTTTTTTTTCCATTCTACTGTCACCAAAAAAAAAATATTATGAAACTAGATTTGTGTAAGTCCAAATCATAATTTAATTAATCTAATCTCTTTCCAAGAGAAAGAAAACGGAAGTCACGTAATTAAGTATAGTACAAGTCACAACTACCCTACTGTTTAATATGAAGCAGATGGACCACTTGGATACAGTTCGGTACAGAAACAGAATGGTCTAGACAAGTCTCACATGTGACACATCATGGGTTGATGAAACTACTAGAAGCAGCACCAACGTTTTAATAATAATTTCAATGAACAAAATTATAATGTAATAACTAATAAATTAATCGTATATACTTATTCTTATATTTTCTTCAGAAAGTTAGATGAATCACTCCAATTTTATATATACGATTAATTTATTAGTTAATTCTCTACTAATTTAAACTTTATTTAAATATTTATAGCTGGTTAATAAATTATTGTACGTAGAATACAAAAATTCGAATCCCCACACTAGTGGGCTTAAGGATGGATATATATAGTTAGGCAATTCATATGGAGATATATGCATCATAATTGACGCAAACACGTGTAGTGTAGTGCTGCCTAAGTCACTAATAAGATCCTAACACATAACTTATACAACCTGTCTGTTTCCATTTTCGCATCTTATTTTAATAAAGTAACAAAACGCCTCCAACGTTCATCATTTGGCCTCTAAAGTACCATAATAATCTCTTTGGTATTTTAATTACCAAAACCCCTAAACAAATTAAACTTGCTAATATAATGTAATGCACACTCGCCAAATGGTGGTCCTAGACTCCTAGACATATAATATCCATCATGAGTAAAGAAACAAATCATCAAGTCACAATCATTGAAAGATTATTAGCCTTAACGTGGCACAACGCAACTTACAACCTCATCACATCACTAATAAATAAATAAGGGATTAAGTATTTTTAAATGATTTAGAGAGAATATACACATAAATCAAAGTTATTGCTTTAATTTAAAGGTATCTCTCTGTTTTTTTTTTTTAAATGGCAGTGATTTTAAGCTATTTAATTAAGTTCACACTAACAAAACAGAAATGACTCAGTTTGCTCTTATCAACTTGTACTTTTTTGAATAACTAAACCTTTAAAAAATAATTAATTGCTATTTTTACACTGAAAATATTATCTAGTTAGTGTGTATTTGTATACGTTTTTTAATTAGATATTTGTATAACATTTGAGTAAATCTTTGTTAGCATAACAATACAAGATTTTTGTATGGCTATAATTAGATTTTTAAGTAGTTTTGGTAACGTTACCATTAGATTTTCATAAAATGATTTTTTTTTTTTACAGAAGAAAAACCATAGTTATTAAACTCGGACCGAATCGATCGGTTCGATAGAAAAATCAATAAACCGAACTCCAAGCCGGTCCAATCCAAGTCAAAGACCACCCCTGCATATAACTCGATAAGAACCGATCAAATTCGAGCAAACTGATAAGAACCGAATCGTATGGGTCACATGAGGAATGCAGGGTTCGAACCCACTTCCTCAAAGCCATAAGGCGCTTATGACATTAGAGCCACTAGGACAAGTGTTGTGATATTTTCATGATAATTATAATATATATTTACTTATAAATGGGCCAACAATTCAACTTTTGACCCAACAGTCAAACCCTTAACCTGTGACCTGTAATCTCATCGGTTCGATTATGATAACTATGCCCAAAATAAACATAGAAACAAATAATAAAGAAATGGGGCAAAATTAAATAGGATTGGAGGCGAGAGGATAAGATTTGGTGAAAAAAAAAAAAATAAAAACCATTATTAATAGCGACAATACAACACAAGCACACTGAATCTACTTCTGGAAACCGGCTACCACTGCCTTCTTTACACTTTTATTTTACGGATAAGAGAGAGAGAGTGACATAAAGTTTGGCGCCGCTGTTATGTGCCACTCGGACCCTACCGGCTACACCAGTCAACCGGTCCCGCAGCTATATATTAAAATCCACACAGATATCGTTCATATCAAATCGTGACACACTACAAGAGAAGAGACGAGACGAGCGTGTTTTTAATATTTTGGAAATTCCGGATCCAATTCGACCCGACCCGAATTAGAGAGATGATATTGGTGGCGATCTTGGCGGAGGTGCTGGAGGAGTACACGGCGTTGCTGGCTCGGGTGGTGGAGCAGGTGTTCCGTTCCGCTCCTGTCCCTCGGCGGGTTCGCTTCCTCATACTCCACAGTCTTCCATTCACTTCTTCTCACCGGATTCACTGATTCTTCATCTTTCTCTCTTTCTTCTTCTGTGATGGAGTTCCTCGATACACGTGTACTTTCTGACATCGCCGAGCTTCTGTAAATTCTTTTACGTTTACTCTGCTTCTTCTGCTGATTTCTCAAAGATTTTAGGTTTTCGCTCGTTTTGAATTTAGATTAGTGTTAATGATATATGCAGATTTTGATTTTACGGTTGTTTGAACTTTGAATCGAGTTATTGTTTAAGGAACGGTGAGTGCTGAGTGGTGACTCGGAGAATGTGTTTGGACTCAGTAGCGAATAGGCGCCCCGAGTGTGTAGAAACTTCTCTTTTGTTTCTGTATCAATACACCGTCATGATCGTTATTATTATATAATTTTTTTTTGCTTTCAAATCTTGTTATGATAAGGTTATTATTTATTTATTTTTACAAGTAATTAGGTTTTAGATAACCTTAACACCTTGGTTTGTCTTTAGTAATTGAGTGAATAACCAATCCGGTTGCTAATAAGTAGTAATTATTCTTGAGTGATCACCAGCTTCCTGATAAAAAATAGCACACATTTTTCGATTTTTATTTTTTTATTTGTGAGACTTTTTGAGCTTCTGTTTTTGACCTTCTGTTATTTAATCTCGTGAAACACTTTGGTCTCTCATAAATATCAAAACAGAGACTTTTTGACTTTCTTTTTTTAATATCGTGAGACATTATTTAACAAAACAGAAATAAAAAAGTCTCGTCAGACATTTTGTTAATTGTTAGGTTATTTTAGGATTTTTCTTTTAGTAATTTAATTATCTCTGATATAGATTCTGTGGGCTACTACTCTTCCAAACTATTTGCATTACTTTCAAGTTGTACTTTGTAGTTGCATAGAGAGCAGAAAACTTGGTTCAACACTTCAACATACTACTTCAATTTAATCTTAACTTTGTACTACTCCGAAATTAATGTAATGTAGTATGGCGGAACAATAATAATATTAATATCATTTCGGAGAAAATATATTGGCAATTAGCTATGCAAACTCGAAAGGAAATTTAATTCAGAGCTGTGTAAGGCATAAAGTATTGAGTAACTCTTCATAAGTTTTCATATGCTGCTATAGTGCTATGTACTATTTAGATACATGGTTATTTATTTAGTTGCGCAGTAAAGTTGGTTTTTTGACTTTTTCTCATTGGAATTGGAGCTTTTGGCACTAATAAGATCATTATATTGTACCATGAATACAAGGACTTTTATCAATTAGGGTCATTTTTTTTTGGTGACAAATTAGGGTATTATTGAAACTCAAAATGTACTTCATCTAAACTAAAGAAGCATACTCAAAATACCATGTTCAACCCTCCAAGTAAGAGCATAAAAAGGAAATTTTATTAGCTTATGATTCATTTAATATATTAAAAACTTAATTTTTTTGTTTTCTCAATGAAATGTTTTCATATAGTCGTTTATTGTTTTTTCTTTTTATAATTATAAAACAAAATAAGTTATAAAAAATAAATACATATTGAATAAAATATAGAGTTAATTAAATATTTATTTAATAAATATAAAAATTAATACATTCAAAATTTAAAACTTTTTATATTTTTAATATTTTTTTTAAATTTATAATCTTAACATATACTCTTAAAATACATTATAGATAAGCCCTAAAATATAGATCATGCAACTACACTTTCATATTAAGTATTAACTGACTACGTTTTGGGATTACGATAAGTGGGGATGTGATTATGGGAGAAAGGAAGTTTATGGGCTCAACAAGTCAACATGGGAAATACAAATTGGAAGATAAAGGTTGACCCATTTAAATTGTGGTTATCTATGTAGAGAATTACTCTTCGTGCCACAGAGCAATTGGGGAAGAATGAGATTAGGAGTCGGAAATCCATTCTTGTGCCGCCTCCCTTTGACTTCCATTTGAGATTTCCAGAGCCCGACTTGCGTCCCTTCTCGACGCAAAGCTTTTCTTCGCCGGTGGAACACCCCCTTCTTCCAAAAACATTCACCAACTCTTCTACGTCGGCGGCAAAACGTTGGACATAGCTGAGACCGTAGCGTCGGCGCCATCCCTACGCCGCCGACCCTTATGTACGGATGTTACGTTGAAACCATTCAAGGTGACGTTTACGTGCTGGTGCACGATGCCATGATGGATGACAGAGATATGGGGTTTTGGGTTCTCCATTCCGGTTCCAAGCAGTGGCATTCCTTGCCCGATCCACCAACCTTACTGAACTCTGACTCGGATTCTGATTTTTATTTGAATGATGTCCGTTTCAGTGATTGGAGATGTTTCGTCTGGAAAGGCAAACTCTTATTAGAAGTGGATAAACTATTCTCAGAAAACACCATGTTCATTTACTACGAGTACGATCCCCAAAATGGAAGTTGGGAGCAACTTAAGCTCCCTTTATATTCCTGTTTTCATGATTATGATACAGCCATTATTGTGGCTGTGAAATCCATTGGGGAAGTAGGCAATTGCACTGTGGCGATTGCATGGTCGACGGAGGAGACTCGCTCAGCCTACACTTTTTTTTCCTGTGAAAGTGAAGATACATGCTTTGTTGGTAGATGATGAGTATAGTATCCATCGCCGTCAATGCCTTGAGGAGGTTTGTGAGGCTATCCCCTCCTGCTTTGATGCTACCTCCTTTCTTTTCTCACTCGCCAAAGGTATATATGCCACTCAATCATCCGCATTGTTATGTTATATTTGAATAATTTCCGGTCTTGTTTTTATATTCAAGTTGGCTTATTTTTTACAGATAGCATCACTCCAAGGAAACCACCGAAACTAGCTTGTGGGACGAATCTAAGTATGCCAACATCAGTTATGGAGCAAGAATGACTACTATTGTGCACTCTACTTTGTAATTACAGCAATCACGTTTATTTGTGTTTGGACATTTTCCAACATCTTTTGTTTTCCAAAGACACAATCCCTTAGATCTTAAATCATTTTAGACATCTATGTGTTATGATATTGAGACATGAACATAGAGAAATAAAATTTCTTTTGGTAATTGAGACCTAGAAATATTGTGTTATGAGATAGTATATTTTGTGTCTTTTTTGTCAAAAGAACATAAAAATATTAACCAAAGACACATCTTACTTTTTATATTTTTTATTATTTTATTTTTCTTTTTAAATTTTGTATTAAGAAAAAAATAAATTAAAATTTTTATTATTTGTTCTATATTATATCTAGTTTATCACTAAATAAAATATAAAAACACTAATTTTTATCTTATGTTCTATTTTTTCCTATTTTCAGTATTTTATCTCGTCTCGTCTCTGAAAATAAATGTATCCCTAAAGAAGACTATCATGAAGATGTAAAAATCATCTTCTTATAAGGATTTAGTTTTTAAAATCACATTTTTAAAATAAATAGTAACACTTTTATACATATTAAAATTTAATTATTTAATTTATTTAACGATTAAAATGAAAAATATTCGTATTATATAGTATTAATATTTTAATATTCATAACATTATATTAAAATATTAAAAGTATTATAATATTGTAAATAGTATTATTTGTATAGGAAAAATGTAGAATAAATAAAAATAAAATAATATGAAGGGTCTCTTTTAATTTGACACTAATAATTTTATAGAATAACTTTAAAGAGAAATTTAATTTATATGTATCTTTGAGTAAAAAATGAAATTATACCCATAATCTTTCGAAGGAAAATTTTAATAGTGTAACAAAAATTTTAAAGATAATTTATGCATAACAAATGAGAAAAATCATATTAATTGAGTGAATCCAAATAATCATTAAATAACACAAAAATTTATAAGATAAGATAGCATAATCCTAACTATAATTTATCTATTTTTTTTTTGAAAAGTTCCAAGCCTTCAAAATTCAAATTAATTACTTTCAAGTTTCAACACA
The DNA here is from genome assembly GCA_036250425.1 of Stylosanthes scabra. Taxonomy (NCBI): domain Eukaryota; kingdom Viridiplantae; phylum Streptophyta; class Magnoliopsida; order Fabales; family Fabaceae; genus Stylosanthes; species Stylosanthes scabra. The sequence continues at coordinate 6,903 of JASCZI010181567.1, forward strand.
CACACTAAAGCATATAGGTAGCAGGCTGCTCCTAGGAATAAAGTTGAAGAGAGGAGCCATTAATATTAAGCTCAACAAGGCTTTGTCTTAAATGCACCAGTTCCATGATGAACCCGAAAGAAGATTCCAAATATATAAATAAGAATGAATCTGTACATAAAAAAGTTGATTCTCCAAAACTGCCCATATATTTTGATAATTTACAAATCGGACATCCCACGTCAATGATTCAATGCAAGGAGAATTATTTTTTTTTTGAAACATTAGAGAACCAGTTTAATAGCAAATGTAGTTGCTTAACTATAACTATTAGAGAGTGTCATTGGGCCTTACTTGGATTACGATTCAAGTTGGAGCATTGATATTTTATTTAAAAATGATAAGTTAATACTTGTGATTTTTTTTAAAAAAACTGCTTGTGACTATTACTTTCTTTATCGTGGTGAGAAAAAATAAAATTTGAATGAAAAAAAATAAACCAAAAAACCAAAACTTGGAATTTGAAGAAGCGATGAAACTTATGAACGATAATCAGCAGCGCTGAGAAAATATTCATCAAACTCCTTCATAACTTCAACCAGATCTTTGGTGTTTCTTGGGACCACTATTGCAAGCTTGCTCTGTGTTCCCTTCAAGAACCCGCTCAACATTCTGCCGTCATGCTCGGCTCAGCGACACCGCCTACCCCGCCATAACCACCACCTCTGATCCCGTCATAGTGGTCGCCGCCTTCCACTCCTCCTCGTCGTCGACATCGAAGACGGCGGTGGCAATACCTGTTGTTGCTGCATAAACGGGTCCCAGAAATCTAACTGGAAGTTGGTGGCTGGCGGACGTTGTGCTCTGATGCTTGGGAGGTAGCTTAATTAACTATGTGTAAATTTCCTTTTAACGGAAAAATCTATCCTTCACAAACCGGACCCTTTATTTAGTCAAATTTGTGTCTATCGCACACTAAAAATATTTATGAACCGGACCCTAATATTTCATGAATTGCTTTCATCACCTGGTCCATTAAGGACCGGATTATACTTTCCCCCTAGAAGAAAGCTCCTATTAAACAAATCAGAAACAATTTCGTAGGAAGGCTTCATGGTACGAGGGTACTTACTAGTTACTACTACTTAGACTTAGAGACGAAGCTAAAACAACCACATTCAAAGTCAATCACCTCTAAAGTCTTCACCTTCCTTTGTTTTTTTTCACTGTTCCCACTTCCCTCTAATCCTCTATCCTTCCCTTTTTCTGCATTTTTGTTTGACCAGGTTTTGAATTTTTGATCACCAACTGTTTGTTCTGTGTTCTCTTCCAAAGGATCAAAGAAGAAACAAAACAACGATGGATCAGCCTAAGAAATCGGCTTCATTGACCACTACACGTTTGTCACCACTTGCAAAACCCTTCACTCTCAACCGCTCCACTAACCACCAACCTGCTTCACCTTCCTCATCGCTGCTTCACTCTAACGATGACCCTTTTAGCTCTTTGCTTGATTCTTTCAGGAAAAGTAACATGGGTTCTAAAGTGGCAACTGCGCCTTCAAAAACAACTCCTTTACCTGTTCAAGTTTCCACTCAGGAACAGGAAAAATCACTTTTTGAACAGTACCCTTCTCCGGAATTGCGAAAAGATGATGACTTTGATGATGGGCTTCACTGGTCATACTTTCGAGTTGTGGAAGAGTTTCCAACTCCTAGTTTCTCATCAAGCTTGACTGGTTTAGGATATGGCACTGGTATCAGTGGTAATGAAGTTCACAGTTCAGTTGATCATGGGATCATGCTTCAAAAAGGTAATTTTCTTCTTCTTCTTGAATGGTCCATTGACTTCTGCAATTTTAATAGATTCTGATGATTATCTTTTACTTGTATATATGCTTTTCTTGTCTTATTGATTTTCCATCCCTTATCTGAGGAATGTACCTTAGTTGTTGGTTGTGTGCCATAATTTCAATCACATTAAGTCTTTTACTGCATATAGTGAAGAATAGGAGGTTCTGAAGTTGATGGTTCAAATTGTTGAACTTTATTTACAGGTAAGCATGCTCTTGATGGTTTAAGCACTCATGCAATTGGGGAAAAAGATATTCTATCAAATTCAAAAAGCACCATAGATCAAGCTAGCTCATATCTTAACTACCCTAAGGTGGCACCGCTCAAGTTATCAACTGATACGTCCTCTGCTAGCAACATTCCTCAAGATCAATCTTCCAAGAGCTTTGGAGTTGACAGTGAACCTGAGGTGGATTCTCCTTGTTGGAAGGGAAAAACAGCTTTTAGCGCAACTCCATTTGAACCTTCAGAGCATGTACAATCTCATCATGTTGAGAAAGCAACAGAAAAACATAATAGTTTAAATCCTCTGGCTCCTCAGTTCTTTCCTGGTATTGGATACATCAAAGATGATTTTGTGTCTTCCAAATCAAGTGCAGGCCCTGTAGCTACTAATTTAGATTATATGGAAACTTTGGTGGTTGAATCCCTTGTAGACTTAAATAAGGGAACTGAGCTTCAACAATATGCTAAAACCTGTGGAAGAGAAAAGACATGTAATGTCCTTAATGATCCAAAAAATAATTACATGTATCCTGTGCAAAATTCTCATTGTATGATGACTCAATCTTCTTCCATAGTAGATGGCTCAACACGGAAAGGGAAACCTGTAACTGCTATGGATGTTGATGGCTTTGTAAACGGAGGTTATGGAACGGGGGTTTTCCATGCAAATGGTCATTCTCCAATTCCAACTTCATCCTCATCTGGGGTTGATTTTGATACTGATCTTCTTAAAACACTCAAAGGTCTTTCAAAGTCTTTTATTGAATCTCCAAAACCTGATGTTCATATAATGGTCAATGCAATGCATGTTCTTTCAGAGTTGCTTGTCCAAACTTGTGTAGACCGAGCAAATGCATATAGTGAACCCGATCCTGATATTGTTGTGCAAATAATGAATAATCTAAATATGTTTAGCACAAAAAGATTTGAACAGGGGATTTTAACCCATGATTCAACATTGGCAGACAATACATATCATCTTGATAGGTCGTCGAAATATCCTAAGGTATGTATTTAATCTGTCTCTAAGCAATTTATGCTTGGTAGCATCCTCGTTGGAATGTTCTCCTTGCCGCCAGTTTTATGCTGATTTTCGTTACTGCTCTTCAAACTAAGATGTCTATGTTGAAGGGACTTGAATTGACAAGATTAGATACCCTACCCACAGTGAACCAACCTTATTTGCAGAATGATCACATGGGAAAGAAAATCAATGTTTCCAAAGGGTTTGCCGAGAGTGGACCGATTTCTTTTGCATCCAGCAGTCATCAAGGCACAGATTATGGGAATGAATTTTCTGAGGTACTTTTCATGATGGTACTAGAATGTAACTAGAATTTTTCTGAAATTCGAAATAAATGTTTGAGCGATTGCAGCTTCAGGTCATTCGAAGAAGTCTTGGGAAGAATTTGGATTACGAGAAACAAATGCATCCGGAGGCTATGCTGTTTTGGAATTTGTGGCTTGATTCTGAAGCAGAACGGTGTTACAGGAAATTCAAAACATTCCGCTGCCTTATGGAATCTGGAATAGATTTAGATTCAGCGAATGTTGCGGTATTTCCTTCCACCTAAAAATGTTACAGCAATCTTCTCTTCTTCTTGCATAATGTTTAATGCTTCCTTACATGGCCTAATATACAAGACAAAATTTGCATTGCTGCTCTTAGAACTTAGAAGCCTCATACTAACTAACCTGCTCTAAGATGTATATATACTAACATAGGTGGAGTATGAAATTTTGGAGTTGTGTTTTCAGGAACTGTTGAGGTGACAATGCTTTGTAGATTTTGGAGGCACAGAACTGAGGCTGTAATTAGATTGGTGAAATCAAATAGAGAGGAAAAAATGGAATCTATAATTTGGTAACAGAGTTGACATGTTACTATATGTAAAGGGTTGTAAGTAGTTCTAACATGCCACTCACTTAGCTCTGTGGCAATCCGATTAAAGTCTTCTTACTATGTCTATATTCAAACACTTGTATAATTCCTGATGCTATTTCATGTTTTCATGATGGCATTACATATAGATTCAGTCTTCACATGGTTTTATAATTCGTGTCATCTTCACTTTGTCCCTTCTGAACTTTGAACTTCCAAGTTACTTTTGGCAACCACTTTTGTCAATATATCATGACCATGATGCTTCTCTTGTAATGTTTTGTCCTTTTTTAAAAAATAAAAATAAAAAACCCTTAATTTGAATGGAATTTATTTTTTCAAATATTAAAAATTTCGTAAAGAAATTAGCTAGTAGAGGTAGTGTATATAGTGTGACATATAATCTGTTGTAGCAATAATCACCGAAAATATGAACCGACGTTAGAACAACTTAGTATAGAGACGTGCAACATACGAATCACGGTTATAAATGCCAAACAATATTAATTAGCTTAATCTGGATTAACAAGATGAACGGTCAAGTATCATTATCAATTTTAGGCATGTGCTATATATTAGTAGTGCATCTTAGAAAAGTGTGTAGTAATAAATAAAATGAAGAAAAAAATATTTGTGTTAGTATATGGTTGCTGGAATGAGCTTGTAGGTGAAGGGTTGTTAGTTAAAGACATACACAGCACAACCGAAGACGTTGTTGTTCCTTAGAGTTCCCGCAATAAATTCAAAACTACATTCCTTCAGAGAGAGAATGATATCAACCCTCCAACCTATGAAAATGAACCCACCACCATCATCACTACCCTTTTCCAATATCCACATTTCTAAGGATCTGTTTATGCTTCTGCCTCACATTTATAAAACCATATTGCAACATCACACTCTCATTTGAACCAAAGGGTCATACACTAACGTTTTGGTGGATGACCAAAACCATAACCAAGAAAACAATAATAGAATGATGGAATCTAGTGTTCAGTTGTGCAATTCTTGTGGGGAACAAATTGGAGTTGATGCTAATGGAGAGGTGTTTGTGGCTTGTCATGAGTGCTATTTCCCAATCTGCAAAGCTTGTTTTGACTTTGAAATGAATGAGGGTCGCAAGGCTTGCTTAAGATGTGCTACTCCCTATGAAGGTAACACTTTGAAATCTCTACTTTTATATTATGAGAAAGTCTTCTGAGCGAACATATTTGGGAGCCAATGTATTGATAGTAGATCAGTTACTCATATATTCCGTGGATGGTCATTAATGTTTTCCAATTTCGGATGATAAAATTGTTTTAATTTTAAATGATAACTTAATTATTGACTTCTTCCTAATGTTGTTCTGTATCACCGTTGTTATATTATATTATACATTAACTTTTTGTTAATTTGTAAACTTTCACATTTCAACATTCATTTCACAAATGTGCCTTCTTTTTCCTGAGCTTTGTTTCCTTTTGTAAATCTTATAGAAAGAGCCAACAATAATGATGACACCAAGGTTAACGGAAATCGGTCAACATCAATGGCTTCTGAGCTCAGTATTTCTCAGGTAATTATCTACCAGTTACATTAGTATTTTCACATTTCAGTTATTAGCTTACAGTTACAATCCCTGATTGAATTATGCAGGATGTTGGAATCCATGCTAGGCATGTCAGTACTGTGTCCACAGTGGATAGTGGTATGAGTGAGAGACTTAAGCTAACATTTTCAAGTAGATTTTTCTTTAGAAATGCTCATGGATCATTTATTCATAACATGGTTTTCTTGTAGAATTAAATGATGAGTATGGGAATCCAATCTGGAAAAATAGAGTGGAGAGCTGGAAGGAGAAGGATAAAAAGAAGAGCAAGAAGAAAAAGGCTGAACCTAAGGCCGAAAATGAGGCGCCGATTCCATCAGAGCAACAGATGGAAGAAATACAGTAAGTTCTCTCTGAAATGAAAAAGCTTTCTTGAATTGAACAATAAACAATTCATTCCCCTTAAGTTAGAGGCATTGATTTTTCATTGAATTGTTTTGTTATAAACCATCTCATTGAACCAGTGAGATTATATTGATGTACATACATGACTATGTGTTGGAATGTTTTGCAGGTCCTCAGAGGCTGCTGCTGCTGAGCCACTTTCAATTACGGTTCCAATATCAAAAACAAAGATGGGACCATACAGATTTGTGATAATCATGCGTCTGATAATCTTAGGTCTCTTCTTCCATTACCGAGTCACAAATCCTGTTGACAGTGCTTTTGCTTTGTGGTTGACATCTATCATCTGTGAGATCTGGTTTGCATTTTCATGGGTGTTAGATCAGTTCCCTAAATGGTATCCCATCAACAGGCACACTTTTATTGACAGGCTTTCTGCCAGGTAAATACACAAAACAAAGTTGTAAGATATTTGAACATGTTCCTTGTACTTCAAGTTTTCTGTTGAACAATCATATTGTAGCAGATCACATGACAATGAAAATAGCTGATAGCATATGATAAAGTAACATCTAAGTTAACTGTGAAAACTGATATGTGGTCTATGCTGGAATTTCAGGTTTGAAAGAGAGGGTGAACCATCTCAGCTTGCTGCTGTGGATTTCTTTGTCAGTACAGTCGATCCATTGAAGGAACCGCCACTGATCACGGCTAACACAGTGCTTTCTATTCTTGCTGTGGACTACCCTGTGGACAAAGTATCCTGTTATGTGTCTGATGATGGTG
>JASCZI010181567.1:14812-28340 GCA_036250425.1 Stylosanthes scabra
AGCTATTTTCAATCTTAGGGAGATTGAAAGTAAGTACAGTTTTGTTTTTACCAACCATGTTTTACTGAAAACACAGAAAAAACTTTATTCAATGATGTATTACTGATTTCTTTTTCTTTGCTGCAGATTATGATGAGTATGAGAGGTCAATGCTGATTTCACAGATGAGCTTTGAGAAAACATTTGGCTTGTCCACTGTTTTCATTGAGTCCACATTGATGGAGAATGGAGGTGTTCCTGATTCTGCAGATCCCTCAATGCTGATCAAGGAGGCCATTCATGTAATTGGCTGTGGATATGAAGAGAAGACTGAATGGGGAAAAGAGGTTAGGCTTCCTTTTATCTTATACAATGTTGATGCTTTCATTGAAGTGTTTGACTTGTTTATTAACTAAAATGTGTTGTTCTTGTTGTGTATTCATTCAGATTGGTTGGATTTATGGATCAGTGACAGAGGATATCTTAACTGGATTCAAGATGCATTGTAGAGGATGGAGGTCAATTTACTGCATGCCATTAAGGCCAGCATTCAAAGGGTCAGCACCAATCAACTTGTCTGATAGGTTGCACCAAGTTCTTAGGTGGGCTCTTGGATCAGTTGAAATCTTCTTCAGCAGACACTGCCCTTTGTGGTATGGATTCGCAGGCGGTCGCCTCAAATGGCTTCAGAGACTGGCTTACATAAACACCATTGTCTACCCTTTCACTTCACTTCCTCTTGTTGCTTATTGTTCCTTGCCAGCAATTTGCCTTCTCTCAGGAAAATTCATCATACCAACGGTAGTTTCTTCATCTTTTATAGCTGCATAAGCTTAGAACTTAGTCCATTACACTAATAATGTCTTAAACCATTTTGCTTTTGATAATTGAATGCAGCTATCAAACTTAGCAAGTGTACTCTTTCTTGGACTCTTCCTGTCCATCATAACCACCAGCATCTTGGAGCTTCGATGGAGTGGCGTGACAATCGAAGCAATATGGCGAAACGAACAGTTCTGGGTCATAGGAGGCGTCTCAGCCCATCTCTTCGCCGTCTTCCAAGGTTTCCTGAAGATGTTAGCAGGCATTGACACAAACTTCACAGTCACAGCAAAAGCTGCAGATGACACAGAGTTTGGTGAACTCTACATCATAAAATGGACCACACTCTTGATCCCTCCAACAACTCTAATCATAGTTAACATGGTTGGTGTTGTTGCTGGTTTCTCTGATGCACTCAATGGAGGGTATGAGTCTTGGGGGCCTTTATTTGGCAAAGTTTTCTTTGCATTTTGGGTTATTTTTCATCTGTATCCATTCCTGAAAGGTCTCATGGGTAGGCAGAACAGAACACCAACCATTGTTATACTTTGGTCAGTGTTGTTGGCATCAGTCTTCTCTCTTGTTTGGGTTAAGATTAATCCCTTTATCAGCAGAACTGACAGCTCAACCATCTCAGGGACTTGCATTTCCATAGATTGTTAAAATCTCACAATTACCAAAAAGTTTTGACCATATGGTATTTGTGAAACATTTGATTTGATGCAGTGTGTGCAAAGTCATAAAATGTGCAAACTCAGTGTTAATATGCATATTTTTTGTTACCTTTTTCATATACATTGGCTAAATTTGCTGTGTAAGAACTGGGAAATATTTGTATTTGTTTTTTTTAATTACTTATAGAAATTGAAATGAGAGGAATAGAGGATATACATATTAACAAGTATGGCATTTCTGGTTGTTGTTATCAGTCTAATCAATTTGTTACTAGTTATTCCAAAATGTTGAACTTTGAATCCTTTGATGTTATATCTACCTGGTTAGTTGACATATCATTGTCTCTGCATATATTCTCTGACAGATAAGAATTTCCATGTTCTTTGCTAGCTGTTTTAATTTGGACCAAAAATATTAGCATAGTGCCAACCATTTTGCTTAGAATTGGAAAAATTATTAAAATTCTTTAAATAGTTTATCATAAGTTGTTTTGGGGGATTGAATTGGAAGAGTAATATATAATATTCTCATTTGTTTTATCTATTTTACAAAAAACATTGTATCAACTTATTCATCATCTGTTATAAAATCAAATATGGACTTATTCAAATTCAAACCAATGGTTAACAATAATAAAGAAAGTTTATCTGAATTATGATTTTTAGTTTAAAATAAATAAACCTAAGACTTAAAGATAATCCTAATAATAATATATCTTAAAAAAAATTTTAAGCAACAGTGAAAACATTAAAATCATTCCAAATATTTTTTTTAAAAAAGATAAAATTTTATTTAACAACTATCATCAAACTCGCTTGTAAAAAATAAAAAACCTAGTAACAATCTTCTTAGCAGCTTGCATTCTTCAAAATTATTTAACAAAACTACTTCTTAAAACATAACAATGAAACTAAAATCTTGTCATACATTAATTAATTAATAATTACCTTACAAACTTCAGCTGCAAGAACAAGTTGCTCTAGAATCAAGATTATATTTGGCATAATTCAACCAACTAAAAGCTATAAGTAATCTCATTGATATACTACCTACTCAATTTATCTAACTATATAAATAATAATGCATAACTCTATTGTTGGTCATTATGAATATAATTTTATTTAGGACTTATTTCATTTCTCTGTCATAAGTTTAATTCCAATCACTTTCAGTGAAACTCACTATTAATCAAAGTAGTTTGTAAGCCATTATCCATTAAAAGTTGCACTTAAGCTAGGCTAACCGCAACCTATTTTGGGCTTGAGTAAGAAATGTGGTTATGTCACAAATATAATCACAGAAGCAATGAAGTAAAACACAATTACTCAGCAAAGAGAAAACTTGGAGTCAATACGCAATGATCTTCATATGGAAACATAAATTATTATGAAGTTGTAGTCCTTTTCCAGAACTAAAATCAAGTACCATAAAGTGGATGCAGTAGACCAGTAGTAGTCCCTGCTTTTACATTTATGACAAAGTTTTTCTCATGTGGCACTCCATGCTCCATACACAAATTTGGATAGAGATGGCCAAAACTAAACATCAATTAGCACTAACAAGTAATATATTAATTATGGTTCTGGTATATTCACCAAGTTAGAGATATATAACAAACTTTGGTGTAACTCATATTAGAATTCTGATAATATAAAGATGTTATGAATAAAAATTAAGCTAAACTTATAATATATATGTAACATGGACACTTGACCAAAGATACACGGTTCTGGTGGCAACTCAAATTAAACTCAGTTTTTGAGTTGGAGAATCTTCCAAGTTTGCTCAAAATTATTAGCATTATTATTGATGCCTCTTAACTTAGGCATGCGTGCATGTAATTTGTTACTGCAGTATCCAAAGTTTGTTACCAGAAAACCAACCAATTAAAATATATAAATCCAAATCCAAATCCAAAATGAAACGAAACAACGCATCCCCAAATACTCCAATCTGTGCTTGTCTCAACTCTCCATAAACCTGCATGTTCCATTTCCACACTTTCTCTCTCTCTCTCTTGAATCTGATATAATCTAAATCTAAATCTGTCTTCTTCCAACAACAACCAACGTTGTACTCATCAACCAAGCTGCAACCACATGTGTGCCTCTGATCACCCTCAAACACCATCATGAAATCACCATCACCACCACCACCACCACTTCCACTTCTCTTCCTCTTCCTCTTCCTCTTCCCCACCATTGCTACTTCACAACCAACACCTTCACCAACCTCTTCCCCTTCAACTTCAACTCTGGACCCAAAACAGCTGAGAGCACTTCAATCCTTAAACATTCCAACCTCAAAAGACCCATGTTCCAAATCCCCATTCCACAACGCCACAACCTGCGACACCTCAAAGCCCTTCCGCCACGTCATCTCTCTAACACTCTCAAACTGCTCCTCCTACGTTGCACTCTCCTTCACCGCACTCCAATCACTCTCAACTCTCCAAACTCTTAACCTCCTCAACTGCCCAGTAACCCCCATTCGCTTCCCCTCCGAACTCACCTCCTCCCTCCGCACCTTCACATGCATCAACAGCCTCCGCAAGGTCTCCGGCGTTTGGCTCTCTCAGCTTCAGAATCTCACTGATCTCACTGTAACCAATGTCCAAGTCAAAGCTTCTGGACCTTACGTTATCCTTGCCCACATGGACAAGCTCAAAACTTTGACCATTTCAAACGCTAATCTCACTGGTTTTCTTCCTGGCCATCTTCATTCAGACCTTACCCAGATAGATTTTTCTGGCAACCAGCTCAAAGGGACTATTCCTTCTTCCATTACCATGCTTAGTGGATTGGAAAGTTTGAATCTTGCCAATAATAATCTCAGTGGTGAGGTGCCTGCTACCATTGGGGACTTAACTTCTCTGAAAACATTGTCTCTGGCTTCAAACTCTTTCTCTGGCCAAATCCCAGGTTCAATATCTGCTGTTTCAGGTTTGGTTCATCTGGATCTAAGCTCAAACCAATTCAATGGTACCATTCCAAAGTTCATTTCTCAGATGAAGAGCTTAAGGCACTTGAATCTTGCTAACAACAACCTTCGTGGTGTTCTGCCTTTCAATCAAAATTTCATTAAGAATTTGGATGTGTTCAATGTTGATGGGAATAGCAACCTTTGCTATAACCATTCGGTTGTGTCCAAAAACTTGAAGCTTGGAATCTCACCTTGTGATAAGTATGGGATGCCGGCTTCTCCACCTTCAAAGGATTCTTCTTATGCTGATGATAGCAGTGATTATAGTGACAGTGATGGTAGCAGCAATCAAAAGAAAGGGCACCATAGTGGCCCTAACAAGTTTGTTCTTGGTGTGGCAATTGCACTTTCTTCCATTGTCTTTCTCATTGTTTTTATGATAATGTGTGCAAAATGCTGCTGCCGTTAAGGGATTCTCTTTTTCTTTTTTTGTTTTTCCTTTTTCTTAAGATTATAGATTAGGGAAATTCATAATTTGGGGTGAGGGCTTGTTTAATTTATTTATTATACAGTGTTTGTTACACTACATACCACAGAGTAGATTCTTTTTAAATTTTTTGTGGGGATATGGCTGTACTGTAGAAGGTGGCAAGTTGCCAGAGAGAAAAGGAGAGGGGAAAAAGGGAAAGGGAATATGATTAAATTGAAGTTCTATACTTGTTGCTTCTTCAATAAATGCATGTGCAGGTGAATGATTTTACGTGGAATGGTAGGCTTGGTTGGAGACTCTACATTTAGGTGTTTATGCAGTAACAGGTTGTGGGTGGTGCTGCATGTGGCATCTTAATTCTTAAAGCTGTATCTCTTTTACTTGTACAATATTATTAAGCATTTATTTTTGACACTTGTTATCTATCCCCGCAGCTTCTGCTAAATTTCATAATTGATCCTTTCATTTATAGATGTGTACCTTTTCATTTGCTACATATTGTGTTCATTTGCTTTTAGAGGCTTCTAATGGTATAGTCTAAAATTTCAATTTAAGGTATGCTAGATTATACTCTCTTCTATGGTTTTTGTTTGACATATCCATGGTGTTCATTTTTGGAGCAAGATAGGTCTGGCAGTTATGACATTGATTTTCAGGTTCTGCAGCAATTGGGCAAAATAGTGATACTATTATTTGTGGGCACACACAACTTGAGAGAGAAAAAAAATCCTTATCTAGGGTTGGAGAAAGGGACAGCAGCCCCATGTTGAGGATGGTTGGCTTACATGATTTGTTGAGTGGAGAATCATAATGTCTTTGGTCAAATTTCATCTTCTGTTATGTGCTATACTGTCTTGGATGGTTGGATATGAGCTGTCTCTTCTAATTTCATTTAAATGAATGAATAAATAAACTTGAATTCTAATAACTTATTATTATTAGTCAAGCTTAATATCATACTCTTAGTGGTTAGTATATACTCATCTCAAGGTTTGAAATAGTATATTGTAACAACTATACAACAGCTACAAAAATTGTTATCTTCCTATACCGTGGCTTATACTGCAAGTTGCATGACTTATAATAGTGATGAAGATTGAAGACAGATAGCACAAGGCTACAAAAGTGTTTTTGCATAAAGAATGATAATTTCATGAAAAAGACAGAGGCAAGATTTTCCTAGTGAGTGCTCCGGTTGATATTATTGGTGTGGTTATAAATGCAGCTTTGTCTACTTAAGATGCCTGGTTTGCAAGGCAAAAAAGGAAGAAGGAAAGGTCGGTGGAGTGAATTGGTCACAGCACGTGAACTGTTGGGATTTTGCAGTTTCCTAAGAAATAAGAATCGTTACCCTGCAGCACCCCACATGTGAAGTATTGTAGGCTAGATAAATGGATCAGATCTAATATCTATATATTCCAACAGCATTTTATTTAACTCTTGATTACTTTTTCATTTATTTTTTAAACAAAGTGTAGTTTTGTCACATGCATAGTGTTATATGAAGAGATAATTAGTGAACCATCCATCCTACTATTCCAGTATGAAGAAAGGTGTTGCGGTTTTTAGCCAGAGAGTGTGTGCGTGTTATAGATCACAGAAATTTGTGGACCACCTATTTTACCCGTGGGAAAGAATATGTAAATAAATAAATAAAAATGGTACAAACTATATATCCATATTCATGGAGAGGGTCTGTGATTTACTGATTTTAATTAACTGGTCTTGAGAATTTGGACTTCTTTTTTTTCCCGGGGAAGATGGATGTGGTTGGTTTTCGTTCCTATGGCGTTCTTGGTTTCTCCTGCTCCACGTCTTTCTCTCTGAGCAAGCACTGCTATTTAGCTGGTACTTCAGCCTCCTTTTCTTTCCTCTTTTCCTTGTTCTGTTCTGAGAACGATTTCTGAATTTCTTTTCTGAGTGCTGTTTTTCTTGGATTCATTTCATTCATTCACCTTTTCTTATTTCTTATGCTTTTAATATTAGTCCAGCAATTTCTCAATCTCTTGGTTGAGGAAGCTTGGCTTCATTCTTAACCAGCACTTAAAAATTGGTAGAACATTTCATGTTGAAACTAATTTTTGGGAGGAAGAATTTAGTATAACTCTTTGCCCCATAATTAGCAAAATCCTTACTCTGATTTGTTTTTCTTCAATATATAGCTTGATGCAAGTTGGGGTAACAATATGTTGATAATGTTCCCTTATATCGTGCGGACTAAATTCTGAAGATACTATGATGCAGCTTCTTAAAATTTGGCAGAGGTTCGAGTTCAACCTTCACCCTATGCGTTCAAAAAGGCTGTCTCTCCTTTTAGCAATTCAAAAATGATAAAATCTAAAGGAGACAGTAAGGGCGTTCAAACAAGTAGGAGAAATGAAGACAAGAGATCTAAATCATTCAAGGGTGAGAAAATAGAGTCACCTCATCATGAAGAGATTATGGATCTACTCAAAAGGATACGCATTTCAATATCAATGGGAAACATCCAAAACAAGGATAAGCCCTCACCAGAATATGACCGAGATATTATTGGTGAACCAAAAAAGCAAGTGAAAGGTATTGCCTTGGTGACAATGGGAGACACTGCTTTGTTATTTTTCCTTCCTAATTCTCATTTGATTTTCTGTTTACAGCAGGCAATATATCAAACAACGCAAAACCAAAGGAATTGTCGGAGAAAATAGGGAATGAGGAAGGAGCAGAAGAAAACCCACATGCATCAGGGTTTAAGTTAACTAGGCTACCTTCGAACTTTACAAAGAAGTCCCCTATTCCATCTCTATCAGCCCCGAGAAGCAACATTACTGGGGAAACTAACGATGGATCATCAGAAATTTCGTTGGAAACAACAGTTCAATCAGAGTCAGAGAGTCTGGAAGAAATGAAACTTGCCGAGTTGAAAGAACTGGCCAAGTCAAGAGGAATAAAAAGTTACTCTAAGCTAAAGAAGAGTGAACTCATCAAAGTTCTTGGATCCTAGACCTAATCCTAGTTTTCCTTTCCATGCTTAAAAGGCAATTCAAATTCCTTGTGATGACTCTAACTACCATCAGATTGTATGGAACTATGGATTATTAAACTCAGAATTCATAGAATTAGTGCAACCAGAATGCTTTGGTAATAACTGGCGGTAATAGACATAACAGTAAACACATGGCAAGCAAAATTAAGAAAGTTAAACACCCATCATTAACAATATTAAGCCCTTTCAGGAAATGACACCCTAAATTAAATAAAAACAATACCGACATTGTATTTAACTCGAAATGAAACAAATATCTTGCTTCGTAAAATTGGGCAGAAGCCCATCAAAACTTGAAGAAAACCAAAATGAAATAGTTGCATGGTTCTGACTACCCGTCCAAAAAACATTTTGCTGTCATACAATTTGTTGGGACTTGTTAAGAATAACCCCTTCATACTTAACTTGAAACCACTTCATTGCATCCTCTTTGGTGACCCTGTGCTGAATTCCAACACGGGACTTGCATCTCCTACGCCTACCCACACGGTATCCCGCACGCTCTAAGACGACAAAGAAATCCATGCCGTAGATACCAGTAGAAGGATCATACCTGAAGCAAGATAACACAACATTAAGTCCAAGTATAACACACACAACTAAAAACCATTTCAATATCTTCCAACCTAATTAAACCAAGTTTCTTTGAGTTGAACCTCAACACTTGTATCTCAAAACAGTAATATGCATATGTACAAGTATACATCAATATTTTGGATGGATAACCTGTGAATTTGCAAGGACCTTCCCTAATTTAACATTCCTCTGTACCAATACATGATTTAAGAGCATAGTAAGAAACTTACTTGATTCCAAGATCGATGTGCTCCTGGATTCCAAAACCAAAGCAGCCAGTATCGCTGAAATTCCTCCTAAGCAATTCATACTCCTTGACCTTCAACCCACTCTCAAGGAGCTGCATGGCCTTGTCACCTCTAACGGTGACATAGCAAGCAATCTTTTCATTACGCCTGATTCCAAATGAACGCACAGTGTACCTAGCTGTTGTGAACCAAATCACGAATTATGAAATGATTAACAGAGAAGAAAAAGGATTAGGATTAGGTTTAGGGTTTAGGTGAAAGAGTACCCTTGGAGAAGACAGGGGTTTGGCCGCTGAGCTGTTCCAAGACCTTGGCAGCTCTGGTGAGACGATCGCCACTCTCGCCGACGGAGATGTTGAGGACAAGCTTCTGCACTTTGATTTCCCTCATTGGGTTCGCAAGCTTCTTCTCTGATGCCTGCATCCATTAAGTCCCAATTTGTATAAGAATAAATAGAATCATTGTCATTGTTCAAACAAACTGAGAATGCAGATCTAAATCCAAAGAAAGATATGCATAGGAAAGGAATTACCATGGCGCTTAGACGAAGGAAGTGAAATGCAGCAGCGCAGCAGCAACAGATACGTTCACTCACTCACCTTTCTAGGGTTTTTGAACTAACCACATCAGAATTTTTTGGTAGATGGGCCATGCGCAGACCATAAAATCCATAGGGCCCAATAATACAACCCAAACCATACTCTTCCTTTTTTATTCCTCCTATTTTATCGTAGATGGGCCATCCTCAGCCCAATAATATAGATTATAGTAGGTCAAAGAAAGAGGACAATGTAAGTCCAAAAACCGAACGACAATGTAGGCGTCAAAAAGAAATTGGGTTGTAACAAAATTTTCAATGTAATTAGTCCAAAAAATATTTTCAATTTATTTAATTTGATCCCTAATTTGATATTCATGACTCAGATTAATCTCTGATGAAGAGAATGAAAGTACCCACCTAACTTTAAATTATGAATTGAAAAACGTGGAAACAAAGGACGTATACATTAGGAAAAAGAAAAGTAAATTCTATTATATATATCAACTAAGAAGGAAAAACGCATTATTTATGGTAGTTTAGAATAAGAACAAAAAAATTGTATATATATGGTTTCCAAAATTTAATTAAGTTGTGACACGTACAAAAATGGTTTGATAAAAAACAGTGTGCTGCTGAGAAATTCCAATTCATGATTGAGGTGGCGGCTCTCGAATTTGAATTCCTCCCCCTCACAGTATGTAACAAGAGCACGTCATCTTGGAAAGAATACACAGAGGCAGAAAGTGTGAATTAAAAAAAGAAGTGTGCCATCTTTCTTTGAAATGTAGGTGATGACAACAAGATCAACTCTCTTTCTTTCTTTATATATAGTTATATTCACACACGTAGAGCTTCACCGCATCTGATTTTGAAATTGCCGTAATTAAAAGCAGTTTAGATGAATGAATGGAGTTACAAAAAGTTTCACCTTCAAGTTGAAACGCTGCGAATTGAGTCGCAAAATAGTCAACAGTCAATAATACATGTACATACGACAACAATCAACAGCTAGCGGACATGAATGAATGTTAGATGTGAACGCCATTATTTTAATTAACATCTTTTCCATTAATATCCTGACTGCAATAATCTCAATATTCAACTTATACTATTTTACTTTTGTCTCTACAATATTTTATACGAAAATGTTGCTTGTTAATGCTATATATATATGAAACCCAAGAGGCTTAGACTAACTAATTAATCATAACTCACCCAACCTACTAAAATGGCCAGCCCATGCTTTCATCTCTCTGTATTCATCTTCTCTCTTTATTGCACACTAGCTTTCTCAGCTACTGATGATGAATCTGCTCTTCTTGCATTAAAATCCTCCATTACTTCAGACCCAAATCACATGCTTAGTAACTGGTCATCAACATCTTCTCTATGCAATTGGGTTGGTGTCACTTGTGATTTCAACAACGGAAGAGTGAAGTCTCTGAATCTTAGTAACATGGGTCTAGCAGGTACCATTCCCCCTCAAGTGGGGAGCCTCTCTTTCCTTGAAGAGCTTGATCTCAAAGGCAACAACTTCCATGGCAAGTTGCCACAAGAGATGTTTTGGTTGCAACAACTAAGGTTGCTCAACTTGAGTTCCAATGCATTTGGTGGTCCCATTCCTCAATCTTTGTCCAACTTGTCCAACTTGGTTGAATTGGATTGTTCATCAAATCTCATCAATGGAACTATTCCTCCCGTGATTGGCCATCTTAGCCACTTGAAGCTCTTGAATTTTGAGAATAACTCGCTTTCTGGAATTATACCAACAACAGTTTCAAACCTCTCTTTGCTTGAAGTATTCAACCTTGGTTCTAACTCCATATCAGGTACTATTTCCGTACCTAATAAAGTCACATGCATTTAGATATATTACAAGTGACCATTAAAATAGAATTTTTGTACAAAGGGACAGGATAACTGAACCGATAAGATAAAGAAAATTTGAAGGTTGACTTTTCAAAGTCAATTTTTGCTACCTGCATGATGTCATACGTACATGAACAACACATGAGGCTTGATGAGGCAGGATAACAATCAAATACCACCTAGAATTCACACGAAACTAGTTTAGATTTCAGGAAAATTTGCATAACTAAGTCAAACATCTTTTAAATTGTGGGACTAGCATTTCTACTTCTAATTTTGTCGGCACCGTTTATTGATGAATGATGAGAGAAATAAAAGCTTTCTTCCAAAGTCAATGCAACCTGTGCTCTCTCTATATTGAGCATCTTGTGGAGTTGTAGTTAACTTCAAGCAAATGATTATTACTCACGTGCAGTTGACTTCATATAAAATTGTTATTAAGAATCGTCAGATGGTTTCATATGTTTGACTAAATTATCATCTAACGATTTTATAGGATCAACTTCACATGAAGTTAAACTGTATGCGAGTTTTCACCTAAGTAAATTACTGTTTAGTTTGTTTAGAATTTTGTTTGTGTAATAATCTTTTTTGATTAATTAAAGGGGAAATTCCGAAAGAGATGGGTGATCTTACTCAACTAAGGAGAATGAGATTTGATCACAATAAGCTTACTGGCAAAATACCATCAACGTTATTCAACATGTCAGTGTTGTATGATTTCATTCTTCACTTCAATGACCTTTCTGGCACTCTTCCATCAAATATTTGTCAAGGCCTTCCCAATCTTTCATACCTGTATCTTAATGAAAATGATCTCTCTGGTAAGATGCCAACTGTTTGGCATAACTGCAAAGAGTTGATTCATGTCAATCTATCAGTCAATGGTTTTGATAGAGGTCCAATGCCAAGTGATTTTGGCAACTTGACTAAGCTTCAGTATTTATATCTTGATGCCAACAACTTGGAAGGTATGTATGAACTTCGCACCAGCATTGTTATTTGTTAATTAAATACCGTGTTCTGCAAAAGCATTGTTTAATTTTGAGGTGATGTGTATATATTTATAGGTGAGGTTCCATTCTCCCTTTTAAACATCTCTTCTTTGGTGATCATGAGCCTTATGCAAAACAATTTAAAGGGGCAGCTTCCAAGTGATATGTGTCATCTGCTTCCTCAACTGGAATGTTTGTACCTTGATAGCAATCAATTTGAAGGAATCATTCCTAAATCAATTAGCAGATGCACTCAACTCAAAATTTTAAGACTAATGTACAACCAATTTACAGGTATGTACTTATTCATACTTGAATCCATAATTGTTATGTGTTCCATTGTTGAGGTTGCCATATTGCTTTGCTATGCTTCTAGGTACCATACCTGGTGAGCTTGCTGATCTGAACAATCTTCAGTATCTTATGCTTGGATTTAACAAACTGAGTGGAACTATTCCTCCACAGCTATTCAATAGTACAGCTTTGAGATTGTTGTATCTTTCATACAATTCTCTCTCAGGAACTCTTCCATCTGACAAAGGCTATAGCCTTCCTAACCTGGATCAACTGCACTTGACTGGGAACAAATTTGTTGGAACCATTCCAAGTGGTTTATTCAATGCTACTTTGCTCACTAAACTCGACTTAAGCGAGAATCAATTCAGCGGAGTCATGCCAGCTGCGTTTCGAGATCTAACCATACTCGAAGTTCTCCATATAGGTGGAAATAACTTGACAACTGATAATGATTCTCATGAACTCGACTTCCTTACTTCCTTGACAAGTTCTACACATTTGAGAAGAATAATCCTATCTAACAATCCTTTGAATGCAACTCTTCCCAAATCAATTGGAAACTTGTCCCAAACTTTAGTACTCTTTCAAGCAGATAACTGCGGAATCTATGGCAACATTCCAGTGGAAGTAGGAAACATAAGTAGCCTGTGGAATTTGAATTTATATGGGAATAATATATCTGGACCAATTCCTGCTACAATCAAAAGGTTACAGAACCTTCAGTCTTTGAATCTGAGCTTCAATGCATTGCAGGGATCCATCATTGATGAGCTTTGTGAAATTCAGAGTTTAAGTGTGCTTGCTTTATCGAGCAACAAGCTTTCTGGAGCAATACCAACATGCCTGGGAAATATGGCTTCTCTGAGAAAGGTTTACATGGATTCCAATAAACTGAACTCAGGGATTCCATCTTCTTTTTGGAATCTCAATGACATCTTAGAGGTGAACCTGTCCTCTAATGCTTTAGTTGGACAACTTCCATTTGAGATAGGAAAATTCAATGCTCTTGTACTATTGGATCTATCAAGAAATGAGATTTCAGGTAACATTCCTGCAACTATAAGTTCACTAGGAACTCTGCAAAATCTT
>JASCZI010181567.1:28381-39814 GCA_036250425.1 Stylosanthes scabra
CCAGTTGGTAAACTTATATTCCTTGGACTTGTCCCATAATCATCTGTCCGGTTCGATTCCAAAATCCTTGGAGTCCCTTGCTTTTCTTAAATACATCAACTTGTCCTACAATAACTTGCAAGGAGAGATTCCCAATGGTGGACCTTTTGCAAATTTCACTGCTCAATCTTTCATGCATAATGATGCACTTTGTGGCAACCCTCGCTTACAAGTCCCTCTATGTGCTAAACAAGGTGGCAAAAGTTCAAGGGTCAAACTGGTTTTAGCCATTTGCATACCTATTGTAATAGTGTCCATCATTTTGGCTGTTGCATGCATAATTTGTCGCCGGCGTAGAATAAAAGATGTTGAGAATCCAGTTGAAAAGAATTCATCAGACTTAGGTGCAGCAAAAAGGATTCCCTATTATGAACTTTCCCAAGCAACCAATGGATTTAATGAGAGTAACTTAATTGGAAAGGGAGGTTTTGGTTCTGTGTATCAAGGCATGCTCTCTAGTGGGATGATAGTTGCAATTAAAGTGATTAATGTGGACTTGGAAGCAACATCCAAGAGCTTTGATGCAGAATGCAACGCGATGCGCAACTTACGCCATAGAAATCTTGTTAAGGTTATTACAAGTTGCTCAAATGATGATTTCAAATCCTTGGTGATGGAATTCATGCCAAATGGAAGCCTGGACAAATGGTTGTATTCACATAACTATTGTCTAGATTTCTTGCAAAGGCTGAATATAATGTTGGATGTGGCATCTGCATTGGAATATCTCCATTATGGTTCTTCAATACCAGTTGTTCATTGTGACCTCAAGCCTAGTAATGTTTTACTGGATGAAGATATGGTTGCACATGTCAGTGACTTTGGGATTGCCAAGCTTTTGGATGAAGGACAATCTATAACACATACTAAGACCTTGGCTACACTAGGCTATGTTGCACCAGGTATTTTCTGATTACTTTCTAGTTTATTTGTTTCTTGTGTTGAGAACATTTGATAATCATTATTATTGTTACTGAAATGCAGAATATGGATCTAAAGGAATTGTTTCCATCAAAGGAGATGTGTACAGCTATGGGATTATGCTAATGGAAGTATTCACAAGAAAAATGCCAACAGATGATATGTTTGCTGCAGAGTTGAGCATGAAAAGTTGGATCAACAACTCAATGCCAAATTCAATCATGGAAGTTGTGGACTCTAATTTAGTACAACTATATGGTGATGAACAAATTGATGTTGTATTGCCTCATATATCATCAGTGTTGAGATTAGCTTTGAGCTGTTGTGCAGATTCAGTTGAAGAAAGAATTAAAATGACAGATGTGGTTGCAGCATTAACCAAGATCAAGAATGAGTTCACCTCAATGAAAGAAACAGAAAGCCAGTGAAATATGCTCATGCCTCATCATGTCTGTACTGTATGGATCTCAAAGTTACATGTATACAAAAGTATCATAGAATATAGCCATGAGAGTGTAAAGATACCTATTTAAAGAATACAAATAATATTTTTTTCTTAAAGTAAGAATAGAAAATGAAGCAGTGAAAAGGACATAACAGCTCATCACTAGTAGCAGTAGCATGCCATACATGCATCGTCCTTGTCAAGAAATCATTTAAATATTTATCAACTTAGTATTAAAATAATAAAGCTGGTGAAGTAGTCAGTAGTGGGTTGCATGACAGCACTAAAATAAAAAAAGCCACTTGTCATAGGAAAAAAAAAATTACCTCATGTTTCTAAACGGACAAGTTTATTTGGTTCAGAAATAGTGATTATTTTTTAATTTGTGTATAAATCATAAACAGAAATAAAGATTTTTAAATAATTATATATTGAATTTTTTATACAACATTTTCAAAATGATGGAGTAGCTGCTAACCATACCATCTCTCACCAATAATGATGGACACATAGTACAAAGGATGGTCTTGAGAATAAGTGTGAATTTTATGCAATTTTTTCCTTCTTAAAGTTATAAATTCTTTAAAAATTATGTATAAGTTATTTACATAAGTTGGCAACTAAGTCATATATAAAAAGCATTTGTGCAAGTTATATTCTCTTCTTTCAGGTGCTTAGATTTCATCCAATCCAACCTATTGAAATGGCAAAACTGTGTTCTTATCTCTCTACCTTCTGTCTCTTACTGTTTTACTTTATGGTATGCTTAGTTCTGTGTGAAGTGAACATCAGCACTGATGATGAACATGCTCTTCTTGCATTCAAGTCTTCCATTAGTTCAGACCCCAAAAATCTCATTCTTAGTAATTGGTCAACCTCATCATCTTCTTCTTCTTATTCTTCTCTGTGCAATTGGGTTGGTGTTACATGTGATTTGGGTAATGGAAGAGTGAAGTCTTTGAATCTCAGCAACATGGGGCTTGTAGGTACCATTCCTCCACAAGTGGGGAGCCTCTCATTCCTTGAGGAGCTTGATCTCAAAGGAAACAGCTTCCATGGTGAGTTGCCACATGAGTTGTATCAGTTACAACAACTGAAGTTGCTCAACCTTAGTTACAACAACTTTGATGGCTTCATTTTGAACTCAATTTCCAACTTGTCTAAGTTGGTGTACTTGGACTGTTCATCAAGTTTCAGAAAAGGATCCAATGCTATTCTACCAGTCATTGGACAGCTTCAACATTTGAAGGTTCTGAGTTTTGAGAACAACTCTCTTTCAGGATCCATTCCACCAGAGGTATCTAATCTCTCTTCACTTGAAGTAATCAACCTTGGTTATAACTCCTTATCAGGTAATAATACCTTACATTTTAGCACAGATTATCACATGTTAAGCATCTCAACATTGCAGTAATAATAAGTGAATAGTGCTGCTTACATAGGTGAGATTCCAGTGTCTCTGTTGAACATCTCTTCACTGAGGCATTTCAGTGCTGGCTACAACAATTTTAATGGAACTCTCCCAAATGAGCTGTGTCATCAGGTTCCTCAACTTCAATACCTTCTTTTGGATTTTAATCAATTTGAGGGTACCATTCCAGCATCAATTGGTAACTGCACATCTCTTGTACTATTAAGTTTATCCAATAACTTCTTCACAGGTATAATAATTTTGCCATTTTATAAAACAAATTTATGTCATCTATTAATCATTATCTATATTTTCCTTCACATAAATATTATGTTTTTGAAGGTCCAATACCAATGGAGATTGGAAATCTTGGTAAATTTGAGCATCTTGCTGTGGGATTTAACAATTTGAGTGGACCAATTCCACCAAAGATCTTCAACATTTCAACATTGAAATACTTGTATCTTTCATACAATTCTCTATCAGGTAATATACCATCACAAATGGGGTATACTCTGCCTAACTTGGTGCAGCTACACTTAACTGGGAACAAGCTTGTTGGAAGCATTCCAAATGGTTTATTCAATGCTACTTTGCTCACTAAAATCGACTTGAGTGAGAACCAATTCAATGGACTCATGCCCACTGGATTTCGATATCTAACAATCCTTGAAGTTCTTCATATAGGTGGCAATAATCTGACAACTCATGATGATTCTCATGAACTTGAATTCCTCACATCCTTGACAAGTTCTACACAGTTGAAGCGTATTGTAGTAACTGGCAATCCTTTAAAGGCTAGTCTTCCTAAGTCGATTGGAAACTTATCAAAGTCTCTAGAACTTTTTCAAGCAGATCACTGCAGAATTTATGGAAAAATTCCATTGGAAATAGGAAACATAAGTGGCTTGTTGAATTTAAATTTGTATGGGAATGATATAAGCGGACCGATTCCTACCACAATTAAAGGGTTACAGAAGCTTCAGTCTTTGAATTTGAGCTACAATGAATTGCAGGGATCCATCATAGATGAGCTTTGTGAAATTGGGAGCTTAAGTGTGTTGTCTCTATCAAGTAATAAGCTATCTGGAGTTATACCAACATGCTTGGGAAATATGGCTTCTCTTAGAATGGTTTACATGGATTCTAACAAACTGATCTCAGAGATACCATCTTCTTTTTGGAATCTCAAGGATGTCTTAGAGGTAAATTTATCATCTAATGCTCTAGTTGGAGAACTTCCATCTGATATAGCAAGACTGAGAGCTCTTGTACTGTTGGATCTATCAAAAAATGAGTTTTCAGGCAACATTCCAATAACCATAAGTTCCTTGGGAACTCTGCAAAATCTGTACTTGGCAAGCAACACATTTCAAGGGTCCATTCCTCCGTCATTCGGCGAAATGGTAAGCTTAAGCTCACTGGACTTGTCTCAAAATCTTTTGTCAGGTGTGATTCCAAAATCCTTAGAGTCACTTACTTATCTCAAATACATCAACTTGTCTTATAATAAATTGCAAGGAGAGATTCCTAATGGTGGACCATTTGTAAATTTCACTGCTCAATCTTTCATTCATAATGCAGCACTTTGTGGTAGTAATCCTCACCTATTGGTCCCTCCATGTGCTAAGAAAGATAGGCAAAGATCAAGGACAATGTTGCTTTTGGTCAAATGCGTTCCACCTATAATTGTGTCAATCATTTTGGTTGTTATATTCATAGTAGTTCTGCATTATAAGAGAAAAAAAGTTAAGACTCATCTTGAGAGAAATTTATCAACTTTGGAAACAATGAGGCTTTCCTACTATGAACTTGTAAGAGCAACTAATGGATTTAGTGAGAGTAATTTGATTGGAAAGGGTGGATTTGGTTCTGTATATCAAGGGAAGCTCTCTAGTGGGTTGATAGTTGCAGTTAAAGTGCTTGATTTGGACTTGGAAGAAACATCAAGGAGTTTTGAAGTGGAATGCAATGCAATGCGAAATCTTCGGCATCGAAATCTTGTTAAGATTATTAGCAGCTGTTCAAATGATGATTTCAAATCTCTGGTGATGGAGTTTATGTCAAATGGAAGTCTTGACAAATGGTTGTACTCACATGACTATTGTTTAGATTTCTTTCAAAGGCTGAGTATAATGCTAGATGTGGCTTCTGCATTGGAATATCTGCATCATGGTTTTTCAATTCCTGTAGTTCATTGTGACTTGAAGCCTAGTAATGTTCTGTTAGATGAAGGAATGGTGGCACATGTGAGTGATTTTGGCATTGCTAAACTCTTGGATAAGGGACAATCTAAAGTTCACACAAAGACATACTTAGCCACTGTTGGCTATGTTGCACCAGGTATATTTCTATTGTAGGTTGCTTTAGGTTTCGGATGTTCATTTCTAAAAAGGTTGTGGATATTCCACTGGTTTTCATTGTGGATGTTCTATAAATAGTAGTTATAGATGTTCTATTTTTTGTTGGCTGATTGTTGGTTAAAAAATTATTGGTTACCTATATTTTCACTTATTCAATATATTGAGAATATTTGATAATAACTGGTAATTAGTATTGATTTGCAGAGTATGGATCTATGGGAATTATTTCTGTCAAAGGAGATGTGTATAGCTATGGAATTATGTTAATGGAAGTCTTCACAAGAAAGATGCCTACAGATGATATGTTTGCTGCAGAATTGAGCTTGAAAAGTTGGGTTGAAGAATTACTGCAAAATTCAATCATAGAAGTTGTGGATTACAATTTAGTACAATTATATGGTGAACAAATTGATAATCTATTGCCTCATATATCATCAATATTAGAATTAGCTTTGAGTTGTTGTGTAAATCCACCTGAAGAACGAATTACAATGACAGATGTTGTTGTGTCATTAACCAAGATCAAGAATTTGTTCACACAAGAAAACTAACAAAAAGACAATTTACCCGATAATAATTTATTTAGAACTGTACTTTTACAGTTTTACTTTGTTGCACTACAAAATGATAATTCTCTATACACACCGGTTTAAAATATTTCCCAATAGATAGTACATATTCTAATTATATTTTGTTACGATAATGCTACATGTACATATATCCATCCCAATAAAAATAATTTTTTTTTTATGGTTCAAATTTTATGTGCTAGATTTCATTACTTTTATGATTGAGGTGCTAGGCAGGTGGAAGTAGGTTGCTCTGAAACAGCGTAATCTGCACGGTAATGGACGAGAATGAGTCAATTGACATTGACTAGCGGCCAATGGCAATAAAAATCAACTCCTCCAAGAAAACTTGAAGCAAAAGTACAGAAAACATAAATAGAAGAAGACGATGTTTGAAGACGACTCGAATGTTGTTCATATAGGTGACTTGACCTAGAAACTTTGCTGATAATAAATAATTCTGAAAATACCCTCACTAAAACGAGGTTGTATTAGAATAAACAGTGTAAGTCCTTAAAATAAAGATTGACTCTCAATTCAAAATAGTTGGATAACAGTTTTATCTTATATAACCTATTTCCTTGGTGCTTAATTAATTAGGCACTCATCCAAAGCAGCAACCTCCTAAAATGGCCAAACTGCTATACTCTTCTCATCTCACTATTTTCTTGTTCTCATCACTCTTTTACTTCATAGGTTGTTTAGCTGTGATGAGTAGTAGTAGAAAGAACATGAGCACCGATGAACATGCTCTTCTTGCATTAAAGTCCTCCATTACTTCAGACCCTTATCACATGCTCAGTAACTGGTCAACCTCATCATCATCTTCTCCTTCTTTGTGCAACTGGGTTGGTGTCACTTGTGATGTACTTCATGGAAGAGTAAGCTCTTTGAATCTGAGTAGAATGGGGCTTGTAGGTACCATACCCCCACATGTGGGGAACCTATCCTTCCTTAAGGAGCTTGACCTTGAATACAACAGCTTTCATGGTGAGTTGCCACGTGAATTGTTTCGACTGCATCGACTAAGGTTGCTTGACTTGGGCTTCAACATGATTGGTGGTTTCATACCCCAATATTTATCCAATCTATCCAAGTTGGAACACTTGGACTGTACTGTAAATCTTTTCAAAGGAACCATTCCACCTGTGATTGGCCAACTTCGCCACTTGAAGGTCTTGCGTTTTGGAAACAACACTCTTTCTGGACCCCTACCTCCAACAATCTCCAACCTCTCTTCTCTTGAAGTGATGAGCCTATCTTTCAACAATTTATCAGGTATTATTATAATATGAGTAAATTCCACCCCTACTCTGAGATATGCTGAAATAACACTCCCCTCCCTTTTATTTATAAAATATTCACTGCCCTCCTTTGTAGTTTTTAAAAATTTCCTCATTAACCCATTTTAATTTTTTTTTTTGTCAAATCTAAATAGTTATCTGTTATCTTTAGTTTTTTTTTTTTAAATATATTTTATAAAGATACCTTTAGTTAAAAAAATTTATGACAATTTAAATGACCAAAATAATCTACAAAATTGTAAGATAATATCCTTCAATAGATGATTGCTTTAATCACTAATAAATTTTTAAAGATTATTTTGGTCATTTTAATTATCAGAAAAAAATTTTAATTAAAGAGTATTCTTGTAAAACATAATTTTTTAAAAAAAATACTAAAGATAACAGATAATTATTTAGATTTGACAAAAAAAAAAAATTTAAATAGTTAAAGAAGAGATTTTTAAAAACTACAAGAAAGGGAAGTGGATATTTTATAAATAAAAGGAAGGAGAATGTCATTCCATCATTCGAAAAGGAGTGAGGGAGTGAAATTTACTCTTACAATATTACTATAATATGGTCTTACATGCATATATATATTTACGTTAAAAGTAAAATTCATGTACAGTTACAATTTAGTAGTCAAATATGTCAAATTATTTAACGCTTTCTAACAATCAATTTCACATTAAATTAATCGTTAGTATTCGCCATATATAAAATATTTTGTCTATTATTTAATGGTGAATGACAGGAGAAATACCAAGAGCGATGGGTGATCTTGGTCAACTGACACTAGTGGACCTTGAAAGTAATGAGCTTTCTGGCAGTATACCATCATCAATGTTTAACAACTCAATGTTGCAAATCCTTATTCTGGGTTCCAACAATTTGTCCGGCATTCTTCCATCAAATATCTGTCAAGGGCTTCCAGAAATTACAATTCTCTATCTCTACATCAATGATCTTTCTGGTAAAATGCCAACTATTTGGAATGAATGCAAAGAGTTGGTAGATTTAGAATTTTCCTTCAATAGTTTCGATAATGGCCCCCTACCACAGGACATCAGAAACATCCCGAATCTTCAATATTTGTACTTCGGTAACAATAACTTACAAGGTATGTAATATATACCTACTTAACAATACTAGGTAATTAATAAAATTTCAGCCAACCAACAACTTAAATTAGATGTTTTATTTTTTTTAGGTTTCGGATATTATGTTTCTAAAAAGTATAAAATTGGCTAATTATTAGTTTCTTTAGGTTTCAGATGTTCTATGACTTTCATTATGAACGTTTTATAAACGATGGTTACGGATCTTCTATTTCTTGTTGGTTGATTTGTTGGTTAGAAAAGTATTGGTTATCTATATTTTTCCATATTTAAATTGTTGCTTTATCACACGTGCGTAATGTATATGCAATAAGGAAAGTATAAGTAACCAATATTTTTCTAACCAACAAATCAGTTAATAAAAATAGAACATCCGTAACTATTATAAAACGTCCACAATGAAAGCCAGTGGAACATCTATAACTTTTTTAGAAATGTAACATCCAAAACCTAAAACAATCGCAGAACATCTGAAACCTAAATTATTGGCTGATGTTGACTGAATTTTTTGTTGGTTAATACACTAATTATTAATTAAAGAGTAAACCATTAAAAAATGTCTAATATGTTGACAAAAATACCGCTAAAAAATGAAAATGATAATGTTAAGTGACAAGTAAATTAATAGATAATGATTGGTATATATGCAGGTGAAATTCCATTTTCCCTTCTAAACATGAGTTCTTTGATGGAGGTGAATCTTAACAAGAACCAATTAAATGGAAGTTTATCACATGAGATGTGTCATCAGTCTTCCAAAATTGAAATATTCGCTATAGATGGTAATAAACTCGAGGGAAGTATTCCACCGTTAATTGGTAACTGCACCTCATTGACGTTCCTTCAGTTGAGCGCCAACTCTTTTACAGGTATGTATGCCCATAATTGTTATCTTCATAATGAGGCAAGATAACAAACTATGATTCATGTTCATCTTTACATTCCACAGCTAGATTTTTAAATGTTGGTTATTCTATCTGCTGTTTGTAACATTGCTTATTAGGTCCCATACCAATGGAGATAAGCAATCTTGGGCAACTTGAGGTTCTTGAATTTGAAAATAACAGATTGAGTGGCTCTATTCCTTCAAAAATCTTCAACATTTCAACATTGCTATATTTGTATCTTGGAAACAATTCTCTGTCTGGAACTCTTCCATCAAACATGGGGCATCACCTACCTAACCTAGAAGTGCTGCATTTGTTTGGAAATGAACTTGTTGGAAATATTCCAAATGCTTTAACCAATGCCTCCATGCTCACTGAGATTGACATGGGTGACAATGAACTTAGTGGAATCATACCCAACACATTTGGAAATTTAATATTCCTCAAACGGCTCGTACTAGGTGGCAACAATTTGACAAGCAATGATTTTCATGAGCTTAACTTCCTCACTTCCTTGACAAAATGTGAATATCTAAAATTTTTGGAAGTAAGTGGAAATCCTCTACTGATAAGTCTTCCCAAATCAATTGGAAACTTATCCAGCTCTTTACAATACATTGAAGCATCCTTTTGTAGAATTCTTGGCAGTATTCCACCCAAAATCGGAAATGTGAGCAGCTTGTTGTCGTTAGCTTTGGATGGGAATGATATAAGTGGACCTATACCTCCAACAATCAATGGTTTACATAATCTTCAAGCTTTGAGGTTAAGTAACAACAGATTGCAGGGATCCATCATTGATGAGCTTTGTGAAATTCCAAGTTTAAGTGAGCTCAGTTTATCAAGCAACAAGCTTTCTGGAGCAATACCAACATGCTTGGGAAATATGGCTTCTCTCAGAAAGGTTTACATCGATTCTAATAAATTGAACTCAGGGATTCCATCTTCTTTTTGGAATCTCAATGACATCTTAGAGGTGAACCTGTCCTCTAATGCTTTAGTGGGACAACTTCCCCCTGAAATAGGAAAATTGAGAGCAATTGTGCTATTGGATCTATCAAGAAACGAGTTTTCGGGCAACATTCCTGCAGCAATAAGTTCACTACAAACTCTGCAAAATCTTTCCTTGGCTGGAAACAAGTTTCAAGGCTCCATTCCTGAATCACTTGATCAATTGGTAGGCTTGAATTCCTTGGACTTGTCCCAAAATCATTTGTCCGGTTTGATTCCAAAATCCTTGGAGTCCCTTGCTTTTCTTCAATACATCAACTTGTCCTACAATAACTTGCAAGGAGAGATTCCCAATGGTGGACCTTTTGCAAAGTTCACTGCTCAATCTTTCATGCATAATGAAGCACTCTGTGGCAACCCTCGCTTACAAGTCCCTCCATGTGATAAACAAGGTGGCAAAAGATCAAGGGTCAAGCTGATTTTAGCCATTTGCATACCTCTTGTAATACTGTCAATCATTTTGGTTGTTGCATGCATAGTTGTTCGCCGACGTAGAACAAAAGATGTTGAGAATCCAGTTGAAAAGAATTCATCAGACATGGGAGCAGCAAAGAGGATTTCCTATTATGAACTTGTGCAGGCTACCAATGGATTTAATGAGAGTAACTTAATCGGAAAGGGAGGTTTCGGTTCTGTGTATCAAGGCTTGCTCTCCGGTGGGATGACGGTTGCAGTGAAAGTGCTTAACGTGGACTTGGAAGCAACTTCCAAGAGCTTTGATGCAGAATGCAACGCAATGCGCAACTTACGCCATAGAAATCTTGTTAAGGTTATTACCAGTTGCTCAAATGATGATTTCAAATCCTTGGTGATGGAGTTCATGCCAAATGGAAGCCTGGACAAATGGTTGTATTCACATAACTATTGTCTAGATTTCTTGCAAAGGTTGAACATAATGTTGGATGTGGCATCTGCATTGGAATATCTGCATTATGGTTCTTCAATACCAGTTGTTCATTGTGACCTGAAGCCTAGTAATGTTTTACTGGATGAAGATATGGTTGCACATGTCAGTGACTTTGGGATTGCTAAGCTCTTGGATGAGGGACAATCTAAAACACATACTGAGACCTTGGCTACACTTGGCTACCTTGCACCAGGTATTTTATTTTTATTTTATACTCATGTTTCATGTTGGTAATGTATATGCTTTATTGGTTTATTAGAGGGATAACTAATAATTAGCAATGATATATGCAGAGTATGGATCTACAGGAACTGTGTCTATTAAAGGAGATGTGTACAGTTATGGAATTGTACTAATAGAAGTTTTCACAAGGAAAAAGCCAACAGATGATATGTTTGCAATGGGATTAAGCATGAAAAGTTGGATTAGTGAATCATTATCCAACTCAGTCATGGAGGTTGTGGACTCCAATTTAG
>JASCZI010181568.1:0-17614 GCA_036250425.1 Stylosanthes scabra
TATTGAGGACTTTAGAATTCATGTGTAATATTATTAAAAAATCTTTACCACTAGACAAAAATCAGGTTAAGAAAGAGGTTAGGGAGAAAAAATTTAATATAATTATGTTGTAGTGTTAATTCATAAAATATAGAGTTAACTATCAAAATCTTTCTAAATTTTTCAAATGTGATAAAAATAACTTTTAATTTAATTAACGATAAAAATGTCCATCAATTATTTAAAAATCTAATAAAAATATATTTTTATCGCATGTCAAAGATGACTAAAATACTTAAATTTAGACATTTTTGTTGAATTTTAAATAATTGATGGCATTTTTGTCGTTAACAAAATTAAAAGTTATTTTTGTCGAAATTTGAAATTTTCAAGAATAATTTTGGTGTTAATTCTAAAAAACAATATGCTCTCAGAATTAGGTGTATTGAGTATTATTTTGGCGATATGTTTCAGTATAACTGATTAATCAATTATATAACTTCCTTCCTTCCTTTCAGGCTTGGGCGGTTTGGTTGGCTACGAAAAATTAAGACACGCAACGCAAGACCTAATTCTTTAATTTTGCAAGCATTCGTATAAAAAAAAACAGCTGTTGGATTGGATCTGTTAGTGTTAGCAATGGTTGATCAGTAATCCTCTTTCTCGGGAAAGAATAATGTTAGACTTGTTAGGCACACCAAAATACCAAACAAATTGTAAACCATTAAGAATGACGACCAATTTCTTTTTTGTTCCGTTATCACGCACCCTTTTAGTAAACACCAAATTGACACTCGTATAAAATATGATGATTGAGGCATTAACCATCTTTTGTTTTTTGTGGTTTGTCTATAATAACCGTATAATACGGGTGTAAAAAGTGGTGTTTGATAAAAGAGTGTGTGGATAACATTATTTCTGTTTGGATGGTACCTGAGTTTCGAACCTAATGAGACTGAGATATTCGAGTGCTTGTGAGACTAAACCGGGCTGAGTGAGCTACTTGGCTACTGTGCTACTCGGATCCATAGACCTTTCCGTGGCTAGGCTACGGTGAAGCGATCCGAGGTAGGGGCTACTTGGCTCCTAAGCTATGGAAGTACTGTGCTACTGGGTTCCACGCGTATGGTTGCAATTGGGTTACTGACGAGTTGACTCAAGGTACTTGGCTCTGAAGTTGCAGTAACGTCAGCAAAGTGCTTGAGATTAGGGAGTGAGAAAGTGAACTTGGCTTATCCTTGGATGACTTTTCCCTTCTATAGTGTGGAGAGATTTCATAACTGTTGCCCTTTGATTTTTAGATTTTTAGTGAGGGGGAATCCAATGTGAAGTGGCCCCTTGAGTTGCAATAGTTAACTAGGGTTTGACATTTACCTCTTATTGGGCTTAGATTTATTTTTGGCAAAAAATACAATGCTACAAAAATATTTAAACCTTAGAGACATTGGACTGCTAGATTAGATTCTGAGCTTAGAATTTGTCCAGAACAATTTCAAACCATACACATTTCTCCAACAGTTTGAAGGAAATATAAAGTTCCACTAATCCTAAAAAGTAAAATGAAGCAAATAATCAAACATATATATTAAAAGAAAATTTGCTTATTCTGTCAGATTTTATTTATTCATCAATGAAAATCTTGACATTAATTAGTATGCACTTCTCAACTCAGATGATATGAGCCTCACAACAATTGGACTTCTAACAATGTGGTTCCCATTTGTCCATTTCAGCTCTCCAAATTCATAACTCCCTTTCGGACTCTCACTTGTTGCCTCTACAATTACTTGGAACCTCTTCTTCTCACCAACTCTCTTGAACGTTAAGGAACTTGGTACCACAACAATGTTAAATCCAGGTAACTCTGCACTTGCAACATATGTGCTTGGAGGTCCAACATTAGTAACCGTGCGAGTAACATTCTCTGCGCTAGATCCGAGATTTGGCAATGTGATTGAAGGGTAATTTAAATCTGTTACTCTGTGAGATCCATAGCATACGAAGGTCTTGTTGAAAATGAGTGATGCAATGAGGTTTTCACTGTATCCGGAAGCACATAAGAAGTTCAAGTAATCATAAATGGTAATGTCATAAACAAGTCCAGGGTCCATGGCTAAGTCTGGTTGAACATGTCCTGAACCATAAGCAAAAGGTGTAGCTAATGTATTATCTGCATCTTGAATAGGTCCATTGGTGTTATCTTGTGTAGTTGCTGAAAATGTGAAGAAAAAGAACATGTTTAAACAATTTGAAATCTTAACACTATCTTGTGCATGCCTAGCATAGGATGCATGCCAGAAACAAAAATGTTTCAGGGATGTTCCGGTGATTTTAGCTGTTAATTTCATGTTTACAGTACCTGTGGTCATGATTGCAGATTTGATAGCTGCAGGAGTCCAGTTAGGATGACGAGTTTTGAGAAGACCAGCAACGCCAGAGACATGAGGGCATGACATAGAAGTTCCTTGCAGAACATTGAAACGAAATCCGCGGCGCGTGTCCGATGGCAAATTAGATAAACTTGCTGCTAAGGAATATGATGCTAGTATGTTCACCCCTGGTGCAGTTATATCAGGCTGAAACATAGAGCAGGGGAATGTCATTAAAAAAATAAAATAGAATTTCAAGTATAGTACCAAGGAAAAATCAAATTTGGACAAAATAGTTTTTGAAAGAAAGAAATGTCATTTTGTCCCTCCAACGAGTATGATTTAGTTAGTGTATATAGACCTTGAGTATTGATGGTTGAATAGGATTTGGACCTCTAGATGAGAATGAGGCCATAACTGGAGCTGGCTTTATTCCAAGCAAAGTTTTTGCTGCTGACATGCTAACAATAGGGCTCCTGCAACATTTTTATGTCGCTAAGCTGAGCAAGAATAATTTGCTGTTTGAAGTTATAGATGCATATAATTATTACTTACTCGGTACTGTTGTAATAATCATGAGGGTTTGGGCCCTCATTAGTTTTTGGCGTATTTGTAGTGGACAAAACATGAGGCTCAGCTAGAACTGTATTTCCACTCTGATCATCGTTTTCCAAAACCATTCCAACTGCACCTGCAGATAAAGCTTCTTGGCCTTCTGCAACCGATCTTATTTTCCCACCTCGAAGGCATATGACTATTTTGCCACTTACTTTTGCAGGATCAAGGGTTCCATTCTTACAAAGTTGTCTGCAATAAAAACAAGTGCGTATATAATACTTGATCAAATTTGTATATTGTTTTTCATTTAACCAAAGTTTTATAGAATTTAATTTGTTTATCATATGTACTTACGCATCTTCGATTGTGGCATTAGCAAATCTAGCATCAGATGCAAGGATCAAAGGAAAGGACTGATTGGATGGTAAATTTACGAAAAGACTGGCTCCCTGTTAATTCCAAGTTCACAACGTGAGAGTCGCCAAATAATATAGGTAGTTAATAATTTTCTAACCAACAAATCAAACAACAAAAAATAGAATATCCGAAACTAGAAGCTATAGAACATCCGAAACCTAAAGCAACATCAACCAACTTAATATTTTTTTAAAAACAAAACATCCGAAACTTAAAAATAGAACATCCGAAACATGAAGAAATATAACATCCGATTTAAATTGTAGCTGAATTTTATTAGTTACTTTTTAGCGATCGATCTTAATTACATATATATTTTATAAAAAAAAATGCTATATAACTATTAATTTTAATTTATTTTAACTACTATTTAGCCATCAATATTAAAAAGTGTTGGTTAAATTATGACATTCAACTATAAAGAGCGTTGATAATTATAAGTAATGGCTGCTAAAAACGCAGTAAGTAAGACGTAAGATCCCCCGCATACGGAAAACGCCTCCTACATTATGTTGCGAGATTAGAAACTTACAGTGACTACTTGGTTATTACCAAGAGTAATATTACTGCTGAAGTCCCTATCAATGGTGCTAGCAGCAACAGTGAACAGCCACGGAGCCACATTCACAACGGTTTCAGGTGTGGGTCCATAGTTACCAGCAGACGCAACAAGAACAACGTTTCTAAGAAGCGCATGGAACGCTCCTATGGAAACCTCTTCAGTGAAAATTTCATTAGGGTTTATCTCTGTCCTGCTGCTACCAGCAGAAACAGAGATGACGTCAACGCCGTCGCTGATGGCTTGGTCAATGGCGGCCAACACGTCAGCGCCAAGGCAACTTGTCTCGTCTATGGTGGACCAGCAAACTTTGTAGGATGCAACCCTGGCTCTCGGTGAACCGCCCTTTGCGGTGCCATTGGCGTTGCCGAAAACGGTTGCGCCGGGTACGAAGTTGCCACCGGCCGTTGATAGCGTGTGGGTGCCGTGGCCTTCGAAGTCACGTGCTGTGTGCTGTGATGGTGGAATACTGCCTATGCTTGCCTCATAAGCTTTGCTGAAGAATCTTGCTCCGATTAGTTTCCTAGTTGATCATGAATTAGATTATGAGAAGATGCATGATGCATGTAGCAAAAGAAAGCTAAGGAGAAGTGAGAACCTGTTGCATGGAGGTTTGTTAGAACCATTGAATTTGTTAATCTGGCACACATTACCTCCACGCCATTTTGCTGGAACAGGGCCTATTCCATTCTCCCTGAAGCTCTCAGATTCAGGCCAAACGCCTGTATTCGCAACAATTTTAATTTATTTTGGTTATTTTTTTTTTGAAATAGACAAAAGTATAAGTGGTTTTTTACCCGGAGACTAAAAATACATATTGATTATCAATTTAACGAGTTAAGTGTACATATTTATTTTTTAATAATTCTAGACGTATTCCTATTTTTTCAACCAAGTTGTTCACATACAGAAATTTATATGTACAACGAACATGTTTTTATAGTTTACATGAACAAGTTTTAAAACTTGTTTATTTGCTTTGAAATTTTGTGTTAATGATATTCTGTTCGTGCGTGTGGAATGAGAGTGGACAAAATTTGCTTGGTTTAACTTGGTTGGAGGAAAGAGGTGTACATATAGCATGATTGTTTATTTTTTTTTTTCCAAATGGTGTGTACTTTTATTAATTGGTTTTGCTAGGTGTACACATAAAACACATAGAACATATAAACTTTCCCACTTGAGGGAGTGATTAGTTAGGATGTGTTTGTGTGTTTTATGTGTACACCAATATTAATTGTTTATCTTTTATATGAAAAATTGCATACTTTTGTCAATTTTTTTTATATTAGTTTTCGACACTTTTAATTAGTAGCATAATTTCATATTTTAATCAATATTTTCATATATTTATGATTAACTAACAATATAAAAAAGCATTCTTCTATATTAAAATACAAAATGCAGAACATGAGTTAAACAACAAATATGTTCATATACACACTTGATCATAGTGTATAAATAGTATTTTTTTAATATATGTAGATCTGATTTTGATGAAAAAAATAAATGAAGTAGCATGTGGTGTGTGGAGAAAGTTTTTACCTGTATCAATGTTAGCTATGATTGTATTTTCACCATATCTGCCTATCTGCCATGCTGTGTTGATGCCATTCCTCCGCAGTCCAAGAAACTCCCATGAACGTGTAGTGTGTAGTTTATGCACTTTGCTCAAGAACACTGACACAACATCTGGCTTTTCTGCATCACAAATTCGCATATAATTAAACATTATTATTATCATTGTGTTTGTTAAGGGACAATATTAATAATAATGGAAAAACCATCCTTACTTGCAATTTGTGCTGCTTCTTCCTCTTCAAGTAGTGCAGCAAAGCCATTTATGTGTTTATTATATGAATAAATAATTGCTTCTTTCGCCTTCTCATGGCTGTATGTCAATTGAAAGTGAATGATGATGCTCAAAAAATATATATGCAATTATTTCATTTGTTTTCTTCCATATTAGACATTATTTTAGAAAGAAACTCAGTGTACCTTCCCAAGGTTGAACTTAGTAAATCATAATGAGAATTTGTAGCAGATTCAAGGTCATAAGAAGAAGGGTTTGCACCATGAGAATGTGCTCCCAAGTACACAATGTAGCACTGAAATTAATTAAAACCCCAAATCACAATTACAAAACTAGAAGGCTCATCTAATTTGAAATACAATATGAAAAGTTAGAAGCTAACAATAATAATAATCTTACAAAATTAAAGGATCTCACCTTTTTGGTGGCTTGTGCAGAACTCAGAAAGAAAGTACAAAGAAGAAAAGATGAAACAAGAAGATGAAGGTAAGGGATACAGCGACCCATTTTCTTCTTCAGTTGATTCTCTTTAATTTTGTTCTAATCAATAATAAGAATACCTTCTATCCCATGGAGAGAGCTCTGTCAATTTTCTCCTTATATATAATAAAACATCTATCTAGTTTTGAAGATTAACAAAGAACAGAAATATGGTTGTCTCTTATTATATTACTATTGGTCTATTGCAATGAAAACTCTAAATTTTTTTTTTTTCAAAGTCGTATTAGTTAAAGGTTTTCCAGTTAATTTGTTCATGCATCTTTTTCACTCTCTCATTTGTTTAGTAATTTTTTCAGCGCATATTCCTACTGTGCACTGAGTTCTGCACAAGTTTCTTTAATATTAAAGTAAGAGTCTTATAAATTTAAAACATGCATATGTTAGGTGTGTGTAACAATGTAACAACAACTAATTAAGTCAACTTCAATAACCAAATAGGGATTGGAAGAGAAGACAATGACTGAATGAGACAATGAGATTAAATAATGATAATTTTTTATAATACTAAGATAGGTGTACATACAGAAACAGTCTTTATTTATTGTTATTATTCCAGATACACACAATTACAATGTTGTCAAAATTCATGCATTAGTTAATTAGGCCAGCTTAGCCGTGTTGACTATCCTGTTCCAATTCTTGTTCGATATTATATTTTACTAGATCAGAAACTAGAATCAGATACAAGAAGATGCAGGGGTTTCAAGAACAGAGAAGTGAAGAAGCAGCTGAAATTTGGGGAAGGAATAATTGATTTTCATGTATCAAAGTTTATGAAAGATTGATAAACACTGGACTTGTACCAGTCTAAGAGAGAGAGTGAACCAGTTACTAACATAACTTGCTTAACTGACTTACTAAAATTCTTAACTGTTAACCAACTTAACTAACTCTTCTTTACATCCCCTCAAACTTAGTAGGGGATTTA
Organism: Stylosanthes scabra; assembly: GCA_036250425.1. Lineage (NCBI taxonomy): Eukaryota > Viridiplantae > Streptophyta > Magnoliopsida > Fabales > Fabaceae > Stylosanthes > Stylosanthes scabra. The sequence goes on from JASCZI010181568.1 coordinate 7,125, forward strand.
TTGGACAAATTAATTGATAGTGGTTTTGTAAACACATCAACCACTTGATCTCACCTAAAATGTTAAGTGCATAAAGCTCCTTGCTGTTCACCATTTCCGTTAAGCAGTGGAGAATTGGATTAGCAGCTAGCTAGCATGCATTATGATGATCACACTAAATTGTGGGAGCTATTGGTTGCAGAATTCTGAGCTCCCTGAGCAACTGTCGAATCGAAATAATCTCAGAATTCTGCATATCTTTGCTTGTTTGTTGATCTTCCATGAGACTAAAATATCTCTATACTGCTTTGGATTTTCAAACTGTTCTGCATCTTCAGCATTCAATTTAAGAGATGAGATCATAGGTGCTGGCATAGGATTAGCCAAGTTCATCTTTTGCTTTATTTAACATTTCTTTTGCATACTTTTGATGAGAAATCAGAAGGCTTCCTTTGGGAAGATAATGAAATTGCAATTTCAAGAAATGTTTACCAAATAACTACCTATAGGCTATAATCATAAAGTCATGAACAAGTTGAAGGTTCTAAGAGACTCAGAGAAGGGGGGTTGAATCTGAGTGCCCTTTTTTTTTCGAAAGCTTGAATGTGAAAGCTTTCTGTTGTAAATTGTCTACAGATGAAGCAGGAGACAATTTATGCTCTGTTGCAAAACCAGCAATAAATTAAGAAATGCAGAACGAAAAAGATGGCACAAGCATGTATCCTGGTTCAGCTACTATCACTGCAGCCTACATCCAGTCTCCACCACAACCATGGTGGAATTCCACTATAATTTCAGAATTACATGCACCAATTCAATGAAATTAAAAACTGCCTAAACCTAGGACTTTAACTCAACATGAGTGCTAACCCAATTCACAAGGGGAACCTTCTTAGTTCACTCACCACAACAAACATGTTGTATTTCTAATGAAGAAGAAAAACAGTAATGGCTTTTTCTCAATACCTAATCTCTTGTCTTTTCTCTCATGGCTCTTATTAATCCTCACTATAAGCCTTTTACCACCATGATGAATACAAGAAACCTAAATCTAAAACTCAAAATAGAACATTATAGAAGATGAAGACAGAATGCTCTCAATGGATGAAGGAGCTCTTTCTCAGTGTGTATTCTGCTTGCTTAAACCTTTGCTCAATCACGCTTTAAATAGGCTTCCACCTTCTATTAATGATCTTATCCTTCCAATTTGAAATTTGGATGATTCTAGCTGTTGCAATGTTATTCGAAAAACCAGCTGCCTCTGATTGTGCCGTTGCTGAATTTGCAGCCATGTAGTGGGAGGAGTTGTCCTTGCTGTCCTTATAGTACTATGACTGATCTTGGCCATTCCTTCATTTTTTCTCACCAAGAATGATCTTTAGCCATTTGATTAGATTGTGTGCTAGATCCTCAAATATTAGATGAAAGTTGATTTCACCTTCTTTCCCTCCATTGTGATGTTGCAGCTTCTTTTTGCCTCCAAAATCATGTTGTGATGATCTGCAATAAGGGAAAAGAAACACAGCAGCAAAGTAGGGCTACAAAATGTACTCCAACAATAATTCTTATAGTACCAAAATTGAGCCTATTCTAACAAACAAAAATAATTATAAGTAATGGGCCTTCTTTGTCATATAGTATAATAATACAATCCAACTAGACTTAATATTTTGTCATCATCAACAATAAAAGTTCCAAACCCAACAATATGCTAAAAGAAAATTAGTAAAGTTAGGCCTATGTCTTACAAATTTGGTATTTGTAAATCCAAAAATTTTTGATCTAGCTGTAAGTGTTTCAAACCAAGTCCTGAGAACTCGTTTTAAACTATAAATAGTCTTTTTTTTAACCTGCATAATTTTGTTGAGCTGCTACCTTGGTGGCTGAGTCATAAACACTTCTTCCTTTAATTTTCATTAAAAAAATCATTGTCAAAATTAAACTGTTTGGGCACCCAGGCACCCAACCAAAGAGATAAAGCAATACTAGTTAAGACAATTCTAACTGTAGTTGGCCTCATAACAAGAATGTAAATTTGGTCATATATAGTCAATATTCTTTGAATGCTAAAACCCTTTAGCCACAAGCCTGGCTTTATACCTCATCATCTTACCATTTAAGTTCCTTTTCATAGAGAAGACCCATTAAACAACATTAAAACATAATAACTAGCAAGTAGCAACTCTCTGTGCCCTGCAAGAAGGTGATTGACATTATTAATTAGTAGCTGCGTTGCTAACAGCAACAACAACCTGCGTTCAAAAGCTACAAATGCGATTAAAAGCAATTTAGTGCTGATTTTATGAATCCGCGTTGCCAGATTCACGGTGGGGTTTAATAATTCTTCTGCCATGCTCTAAATTTAATTTACTTGCCTACTTTATCTGCGTTCTAGAGTGTCCCTTCTCCTTAGGCCGAATAGTTGGGCACCCGCACCTCATTAGTATTACGCGCTAGAATCAATAATCTTCTGGAATAATAACAAAAGAATTAATTAACACTACTCTAAGTCTCTAACTAACCATTTTCCTTTAACTTCCTCTAAAGAGTAAAAACTTTCTTTAACTGTCTCTCTTCATTCACACCTAACTAACTTAGCCTATGTTTGGTTTAGCATTGAGAATTATAAACGCGCGTTTGAGTGTCTTGAACGCATCAATTTTATGTTTGGTTTGTTTTCCTATCTTAAACGCAAAAGTGATTATCCGTTCTCAACCCACGTTTATAGGAAGCTAAAATTTCTAGCTTCTCCGTTCCGCGTTAGCATTAGGAAACTCTCTACGCTTTATTTTCTCTACTAAAAAAAACACCATGAATATATATATGAATTTTTATGATCCTTGTTCCAATAACTTTTTCTATATATATAAAAAAACATTTATATATGTTTTAGTCACAATAAAAATAAATATTTAATTTTTTTAGTACTTTTTTATATTTAATATTTTATTCCTTTTTATTATATTTCTTTCATTAATATGTTATTATTTTATTAATATAAATATCTCTTTTAGATCCCAAAAAAAAAATATAAATATCTCTTTTAGATATATTATTATTTTTATGGTATTTTTATTATTTTTTGTCATAAAGAATTTTTTATTTCTGTTAAGAGATTTATATTCATGATACTAAATAAAAGAGTACTCAAAAGAAAATGTTTTTTTTACTTTATAAAATTTATGATGATAATTTTTATACACCGTTTGTTATTGTATTTTTTATAAATACAAATTATCGATTATATTAGAAATGAAAAATTAAATAAAACATTAATTATAAGCCATAATACAATGATAACTAATATAAAGTTGGAGAAAAATAATTTTAAGAATAAAATTATTGAGAATATTAGAATAAGAGTGCGATGTAAAAAGAATACTAAATTAATATTGTTATGTTGATATTTAAAATTTATAGAAAATGCGGCATATTTAATGAAATATTCTTATGATGTATATATAAAATTTATAATATTTTATGTTATTTTTAATTTAGTAAGTAAATATTAATTTTTATCATAAAATTGATTAATAACATTTATTTAAATATCTAAAATAAAAATTATAGTATAATAATTTAAAAATTAAAAGTGATTTTAAATAGTGTAATCCAAACAACATTTATTTTACTACAATCAATTTTAATACAAAATTGCCAAACATAAATCACGTTAAGATAAACTTACTTTTGATCAAAATCAAGTTTCAAGAATCAAGTTGGTGCAAACTCAAATTTACAAACGCCAATCCAAACACACACTTAGTCTTCCAATGCTCATTCCAACTACCCAAAAACAGCTTTTTACCGGCCTCCTGCTAAGTGCTAACTTATATTATATTTCTGGTTTATCTTTCTCACAAATGTATATAACTAGCTAGTTACTTATAATAAGTACCTGATTTTCGTAAGATTTTACTAAACAATTCGAGTCCCTTGAATCTTTAGTTAATACCGATTAGGTATTAGCTCAATGTGACCTAAAGAAAAAGACACCATTAATTTGGCTCAAACTTATAAGTAGTAAATGTAATTCCCCCTTAATGTACATATAGCTATAGATTTATAACTAAAACAAAAATGATACGTATACATAGTAATATTCCATAAATATATGTATTATTAAATTATATTTAGTATTTATTTTATATTTTAATATGTATTTTATGTTAAAATAATATTAGATAATCATAATTTAAATCATCTTATCTAATTTAAGATCTATAATAATATTTATAATTGCACAATTATAATATTTAACATATATTATAAATTTATTACAACAATATATAATAAATATAAATAAAAGATAAAATAAATAAGTTAAAGAATATTTTTCTTATACTAATGATTAATTTTAGTGTAAAGTTAATAATAACTGAAGATATATATCCATGTTAAACTATTATTGCATGCATAATTGCATTTTCCAAACCATACAATATACATACATGATATGAATATTTTAATGGCCTGTATATATAAATACCCCTGAATATGTATTTGATGTTGAATAAGCTCGGACAAGAAAACATCAAATTTCATTCCGAGCAATCCAGCATAGCCAAAACACTTTGAAAACTCCAACTTGACCACCAACACTACATAAAATGCGTCATTGTTGTGGTTTACTCTTCCTTCTCTTCCTCCTCCTCCCAAGCACATTGGAAGCCATGGCCATAGCCACACCTTTCAGCCAAATGCTAGCATTGGTTCAACAAGAGCCCGTGGTTCTCAAGTACCACAACGGTCCTCTCTTAAAGGGGAATCTTACTCTCAACCTCCTTTGGTACGGTAACTTCACCCTCACACAACGTTCCATTATTCTCAACTTTATTCACTCCCTAACCAACTCCTCCACCCACCGCCGCCGCCGCACTCAACCTCCCTCCGCTGCCTCATGGTGGCAAACCACCACTACCTACACACGACGCCCATGCACCCTCACCGTAGGGAACCAAATCGTCGACGAAACTTACTCCCTCGGCAAATCCCTCAAAGCCAACCAGCTCGCAGCTCTCGCTTCAAGAAAAACAGAAATAACCGCTGACGGTTACAGTTATAACAGAATCCACGTGGTGCTAACTGCTGCTGACGTGGCAGTTGAGGACTTCTGCATGAACCAGTGCGGGACTCACGGATCGCTACGCGCCGGGAAGAAGCGCGTGGTTTACGCTTGGGTTGGAAACCCGGAGAGTCAGTGTCCAGGGGAGTGCGCGTGGCCATTCCACCAGCCTCTCTACGGACCTCAGGCTCCGCCGCTGGTTCCGCCCAACGGGGATGTAGGAATGGACGGAATGGTGATAAGTCTTGCGACAGTGTTAGCTGGGGCGGTGACTAACCCCTTCGGGAATGGCTACTACGAAGGAGAGGCGACGGCGCCGCTGGAGGCGGTGTCAGCTTGTACCGGAATGTTCGGGAAGGGAGCGTATCCTGGTTACGCCGGTGAAGTTCCGGTAGACAAAAGGACGGGGGCTAGCTATAACGCCGTCGGGTTGCGGGGGCGGAGGTTTTTGTTGCCGGCAATGTGGGACCCTCTGACTTCCAGCTGCAAGACGCTCGTGTGAATTGTGATGGTTTTCTATGTTACCATCTTAATGCTACCATCTCGTTATTTAATTGACACAAAGAAATTTACCTTTTTTTTTCTTATATTTAATTTTTTAATTATAGTATTTAAACGGCGTTTCAATTTTTTTATATATATTTTTGGCTTGATGTAATTTTTATGCGAGGAGAATTGGAAATACGGAGTGTGTGTGTTTTTTTTACGCTAAGAAACCTGGGTCTATGACATACATGAAGAGTTTTTTATGATCTTGGTTCGTTATTTGCAGCATCGTTTACGGTGTGCAAGTTGCTAGAATCTTAATTAAACTCTTAAAATCTTTTGATATCATGATTTTTAATGAGTTAATCAATTTTATACAATTTACACTAAGTCAAACGATTTTACGATGTAAATCTTTCTATGATTTCACGTTTTTACATTTTAATAGTTAATTAAATTTGTGCCCACCTATTATTTTTTTTTTCTCTCTTGTATTACTATACATTTGGTGTAGATAAAGTAGGCGGAATATAGTAGTTAGTTTACTAGTTCGTTTAATTAAATGTTAATGGTTCGAATTTTATCTCATGTGATGAATTAATGTTTAATAGCAAATCCTTAAATGGATCCAGATCTCTGACGGATTAGTTCTTGACAGGTTGATTTTTTTTATAGTTTTGTTTTTTAAAAATTATTATTGTTCTTTAAAAGAAATTAGATTATCATTAATCTGAGGTCTTAATCACCTGCTGAGCTTTATTAATTTGTTTTCGGTAATGCTGAGCTTTGTTTAATTGCACCTAACTTGGGAGTTGTAAGTTGTAACTTGGAAGTGTTAAGAATTCAACCCCTTTTCACTCGTATAAACATGTCATATGCAATAATTTTCTTTTTGCTTTGTTATTGGGTCATGACATTTTTCTCTTTTTGGACAGAATTGGGTCATGACATTGTAAATAACGAATAGTCAAATTAGGGATAGAAAAATTACGCGCTTTCAGATAGCCCATTTTGGGGGGGAAGTACTACCACCAGTCCTTAAAATTCATTGGAGTTCTTGTACATCATGCTTCACACAATGAAGTTGCTTGGAGCCCACAGACCACAGTCCACACTCCACAGAGAACTAGATCCAATGAAATTTAGGGTACCACATCGAATTGTATGTAGTCCAGCCCAAACAAATTATGCAGCGTAGAATTACAATAATTCTACGTGAACAAGTGGTTTTGGCTAATCAAGTGATTTATTTTTATGCTAAATAGAAGACTATTTCGATGTAAAATAGAACTTTATTTAGGTGATTTTTTTATATTATTTGGCACCGAAATAATATTCTATTTAGTATAGAAATAAATTACTTGGTTGCATTTGGTTGGCCAAAACCACTTGTTCAAATAGCATTACCCTATATATACCATCCAAAAACAAAAAAAAAAATGTTTAACAAAAAAAAAGTGATAACGGTTTCGTGGTCAGCTTATTAGTCCGATTAAGTAATTATCGGGTGTTCAAATTATGCCTTGTGCATGCAGCAATTTATTGGCCAGCGAATTAGTCATCGATATGCATGGTTTATACTTGGCAATGTTTATAAAAATTTTGTTTGCATTTAATTTGCGTTTTCATTTTTTATAAGAACCTAATTGAAAGAAGAAAAAAAAGTATAAAGACCTAATTAAAAATTTCATAAAATTATAGGACCTATGATTTAATTTAACATTTTTGAAATAAAAAATAAAACATAAGATAAAAACACATATACAGAATTTTACTGTATTCATTGTTTTTTCTTTCACAAAATCTTTAAAACAAAAAATATTAAAAATAAAAATAGAAAATAAATTCATCTTATTCTGTCTTTTACAAGGAACTCAATGTTGTCCTGTTGAGCCATTGTTTTATCTTCATTTACCAGTGAATTAACTTATTGAAAAAAGCATCAAGAGACCAATCACTTATCTGGATTGAAACTAACAAGATAATTCAAATGTTTTTTTTTTTTACATGAGATAATTCAATACTTATGTGTATATATTTTCTTGGTGAAATAACATAACATGACTATCTATTCAAATATAAAAAAAAAAAACAAAAAAGCATTGGGCTATAGTTTAATTTAATTTAATTCACCCACCCTCCGCCACTTTTATTGGACTACAATTTATTTTCCACATTTTGTTAGATAGACAAATGCTGAAGTTTGATTATTGTCCTTTTTGCATCTGAATTCATTGTCCAACCAAATGACCAATTAAGCAAGGGAGTAATTAGTTTTCCACAAACAGCTTAAACAAAGACAGTGGTAGTAACAAGTACTTACTAAAACAAAACAAATGGTACTTTAACAATTAATCATAATGTCTGGCACTTTGCCATTGTAAAAATTAAGAAACCTAAAAAGCAAGCAAGTCTAGCTACTAGTAGTACTACTACACCCCCACCCTTCTAAAAATAGCTTTAAATCTTTAATACCAAAAGAAAAATAAAATAAAAATAAAAATAGCTTTGAAACCAAAAAATGAAATTGAAATTATGTCGGTCCTTATTGCAATTTACATACGTATTTTTTTTTGTAAGATACTGTTTCACTTGGTACTTTGTTGGAGCCCCATGAACCAGTCAACCAGAAGCATTCCTTAGTAGTTAGTACACATTCCACTGAAAACATTAACCCTATTTGCACTCACTTAACACTTCACATTATTAGTGTGCATCGAGTCATCGACTTCCCTTTTCACTCACTATATACTTGAGAAATTATTAGTTGCTCTAAGAGCAACTCATATCTCTGACCAGTTAGATTGTGTCATAATGCATTTAATTATTTTAAATTTTAAATTTAATAATAATAAATTTATTGCATTAATTAAAGTGAATATATTTTCTCTCCAACTTTTAATTTTTCTTTCCTGCGTTTCTCTTTTTTTAATTTCTCTTTTAACTTTTAATTATGGTCTCTTGTTCATAAAATAAATTAATTTAATTTCAAGTTCTTAGTAACATAATTCATTATATTTTTTATTTTATAAGAATTAAAAATTTCACTCAAAAATTCTAAAAAAAACATGCGAAATTTTAAAAGAGTATAATACAATTAGAATTTTCACTAATTGTTAAAAAACACAATTTGAGTATATGATTTAAGCATCACCATTGCTATAAAAATTGTGGTCCCCATTGCTAATTAACTTCATCCTAAAAAAATCTTTTATAGTAACAATATATAATAATAAATCATATATAAAAAATCATAAAAATAAAAAATTTTAATTATCTGACATAAATCATTTATAGAACTCACTACGTATAAAAAACATATAAATTATATACAAACTTTTAACTAAAATTACTTGAAAAAATCCATATCCTAAAGTGAGTTGCACCATCAAAAATATATTATGGAGCAAATGGTTGAGATTGCCTAAAAAAAAAATCTGAAAAGAACTTTGGTCGATGAGATAAAAAGAAATAAAAAACACATTAGAGAGAAATATAAAAAAAATTGGAGAAAGAGTACATTATAATTAAAAGTTGGAGAAAGAATATATTCAATTCAATTAATACGGTAAATTTATTACTGTTAAATTTAAAATTTAAATTAATTAAGTGCATTCCATATGGCATAATCTAACTAATCAGTGTAAAGAGGTATGAGTTGCTCCTGGAGCAACTAATAATTTCTCCTATATACTTAGACCGAGTTTGGTAAAGCAACTAATAATTTCTCCTATATACTTAGACTGGGTTTGGTAAAGCTTTTCGGAGGGGTGCTTGTGCTTTTTAAAAGTATAAGCATCTCATTTTGTGTTTGGTAAACCAAAAAGATAACATACTTGTGCTTGTAGCTTTTAAAAGATAGGGCTGCTTTTGAAAGCACCTAAGGAGGTGCTTTTCAAAGATGGCTTGTGCTTATCAAAATTAAAAAGTCTAATATAATCTTATTTAATAATATATATTCACATTTATTATTACATTTATATTTATTATGGTCATTTTAAATTTTTAAAGTCATTTTACCAAACACAATTGTTGTTGCTTGTGCTTATTAAAAGATCAATTTTATTTGATTTTACCAAATACACGTGCTATGACTTTTAAAAAGCTATTTTTTAAAAGACAACTTTCATAAGCTACTTTTGAAAAGTAAAAGCTTTATCAAATCCACTCTTAGACCAAACAAATATTAATAACAACAAACACAAATAAATATAAAAGAAATTAGTTTTCGGATTTTTTTAAAATTATAAACGTGTGAATTAAATTAAACAAGAATGACATAAAAGTTAACCTAATATACAGAAATGAACGTGTGACTGTGTGAGTCAAATCCAAGATTTGCAAGTTTGAAATTAAAATGAGTAGAAAATTGAGTGTGAGTGTTGACCACGACGACCATGCCAATTCTCACATGGATACAGTAATAGCATTAGAGATAGAGAGGTCCTTGTAGGCATTACTTTGAGTCAGAGCTTCTCTTCACCTTACCCACTCTGATTCACCCTTCTTCAGTCCTTCTCCTCATTACCACTTTAAAATTCACTCCTCATTTATAATGTAAGAGCTTAAGTTTAGTTTAGTTTTTTTTTTTTTTTCACAGAAAATATAATTTCATTCAAATAAAGTTATAACAGCACAAAAATAACCATCTTCAATTGAAGAAAGAACATAAAAAAACCTAAAGGTTAGACTATTGTTAGAAAAGGAGAGAGGATACACAATAGAAAAAGGTTTGTATATTATGATTATATGAGAGATGTGTCTAGCATATTACAATGCATAGCCTATTTATAGGCAAAGAAAGAATCACAATAATAATAACCTAATATTCTATAATTATGAGTAGCATCATATTAATAAATATAAATATCCTAATTGATACTAATATATTCTAACATCCCCCCTCAAACTCAAGTGTCAACTTGAGTTTGAAACTTATTAAAAAAAAAGTTGACTAAAA
>JASCZI010181568.1:17624-39270 GCA_036250425.1 Stylosanthes scabra
GAACAAAAAAAAAACTGTCATAGAAAAATTGGAACTGGGGTGTAGATGGAACTGCCACAACGAGTGCAGGATGGAACTGCCATAACGGGGTGCAAACGAAACTTCCACGGAGAGATGCAGACTTAACTGCCACAGAGAGATGCAGACGGAACTGCCACAGAAGAGGTGCAGACAGAACTGCCACGGAAGAGGTGCAGACAGAACTGCCACGGAGGAGGTGCAGACGAAACTGTCACGGAAAGACTGGTGAAACTGCCGAGGTGGAGACGGAACTCCTACAAAGAGACTGGCGAAACTGCCGAGGTGGAGATGGAACTCTCACAAAGAGACTGGCGAAACTGCCGAGGTGGACTCCTACCAAGAGATTGGCGAAACTGCCATAACAAGGTGGACTCTCACAAAGAAACTGGTAAAACTGTCGAGGTGGAGACGAAACTTCCATGGAGAGACCGGAGAAACTTTCAGAACGAGAATACAATAGTACCACAACAAGTGAAAAACAATAAGATCGGAGCAAGAAAGAAAGACACTATATGAAAATAGTGTTTGATCATAATCTAAAAAATTTTCAAGGAGGATACCATGGATGATTCCCCATCAGAAAAAAAAAGCTGAAAAGAACCTAAGCTCTTGATACCATGTTAGAAAGGGAGAGATGATACACAATAGAAAAATGTTTGTATATTATAATTATATGAGAGATGTGTCTAGCATATTACAATGCATAGCCTATTTATAGGCAAAGAGAGAATCACAATAATAATAACCTAATATTCTATAATTATGAGTAGCATCATATTAATAAATATAAATATCCTAATTGATACTAATATATTCTATCAACTATGATCCGATACTGATAGGAGGCACAACCTTCGATTCTATGAATCTTAATTGGTAGAAACAGGGATACAAAATCCTTTTTGTTTCTTTGATGAACATATATGTGCTGCCATCTATTAGGCTCCATCTTCTTCTCCAAATGAAAGTGAATATTTTGAAACTCTGAATGCTTGAGCAAAATTATGTCCCTATAGTGTTTCTCTTCTAAATTTAAAAAGATTTGAACCTTCACAACAACAGCGGCCACAAAGGAATTTGAAATGCATCACAAAAGGGGAAGGAAAAGCACAACCACAAAGGGGGTTATTTTAGATCTAGATCTGGATCTCTAGAGGAAGAGAAATGAAACATAAGAAAAAGTCAAACCAAACCCACATAAGGAAGGAGGAAAAGCAGGAGAAAAAGGGAAGAAACTAAAGGTGGAAAGAAAAACGGAAGTGGGGTGGGAGAAAGGTGCTGAAAGAGAAAGCTTGAGGTGAGGAAAGAGAAAGAAAGAAATGAGAGAAGAAGATTGAAAAAAAAGAGAACAAATCGATGGGGTGATAGAGGGAGGGCCACCGCAAGTTAAGGGGCGGCGACCCTCCAAGGCACCGCTGTTGGGTGTTGAAGCTTGAAAGACACACATAGAGAACCTTACGCTACTTTGGTGTGTTTATTTCATAAGTTGCATTTGTTTATTAATTAATGTAAGAGCTTAAGTTACAGAATAGATAAGTATTAGTTTTTTGTAAAGTGTGATTGTTAGTTAAATTAATCTTTTTATAAGTTAGATAATGATATTTTACATTAATAGTCACGTATCGCAAAATGATTTATTGAAACAAAATATATTAACCAACTATTTTATTACACGTGGTATTAATTTACTCTATTATTTTACCAAGTGAAATTTTACGTGATATATCATTTTTTAGATATGAATACGACTAATAAATTTTTTTAAAGGCCAATCTAAGGAACAAACTATTTTTTATGGACATGTTGTCATCATGAGAGACGGCTGAGTCCTATTAGTATCGGTTGCACTTGCCCAAGTCCTCTATAAATGGCAACCATCTGATGTGGACCGGGTTATTGCTCTTGTCTGAGAGCAAGCAACCCCCTAATCAACATTATAAGATAACATCTGGCATACTGTCTCAGTGTGTCATCGTCTACATTTGTTGGGATGTGCTGCAGTCTTTACCGGATCCATGTTATCTTTAAGAAAAAGCTCTCCTTCCGTGCATCTAAATTTTTGCGAGGGCTTGTCGCCCAACAGCTCCTCAACCCAATCCCGTGTCGGGTGCTAGTAGAATGTCTGAAAGTTTTGTGGCCCCACCAATTGGATCACTATCAGTGTATAATCCGAGATGGTAAGCCACATCCTACAGAATGATAATGACATTATCTCATGACATGTGGAAGTTGTGCATCTCAAGACGCCACCTCTCGACAAATATTGAAAACAGCATCAGGTCAAACTAGAAGTTCATGAGTATCACGACCTGTCCAAAATCAGCCTGCCAAAAAACTGTATCAACAACTCGGAAGGGATATAGTGCGACTATTTTGCTGCGCATAGGATCATAGGTCTTTGATAAGTATTAAATGTAAAATTCTAAACGTTAACATATTAAATAATAAAGCTTCCAAATAAATATTAGCATATTAAAGAGTAAATAATGAATATTAAATAACATATTCAATATTAAATATTATTTTCTAATAAAACATGTAATGCATATTAAACATGTATTAAATATTACATACTTATTAGATAATAAATATTAAATTAAATCATTATTGAACATCAACATAAATATTGCTAGTGTCTTTATACATCTCGTAACCTATGATCATGCTAATGTCTTTAATTATGGCTAGCCCTAACCACTTATTAATGAGTATCAATATACACAAAACGAGCTCCAAAGGATTCTTTACTTCTAGGTTCAGTGCGGTTGCAATTTGGTAGCCATTCACGTTCTTCCGGTTGATATCGCCAAAACGTACTGCCCCAACAAAAATGCTAGCCGAGCGCGTTGCAGCATCAACAGGATTGTCAGCCATCACAAATATCTGAATAAAGAGTTTAGAGAGCAAAAAATGAGCCCCAAATAAAAAAAAATTGACAAATTGCAAAGGTTCCTTTTTGGGTAAGGACATAACTTATTTATAGTTTTTTTTTAAAATACATAAAGGTTTGTCAAAAATAAGTGTAATTCTATAACGGAATGGATCAAAGACATTGAAATTGCATACATGCAATCGAGGGAGTTTAAAAGAAAAATCAAATGGGAAATAAATATCGTGGCTAATGGAATCAAGTGGGTAAAGTGGAAAGACATTTAAGATCGGTTTTAGTATGAGCTATAAAAGAAAACATAATTATTGATGTAACTAGAGGAAGACGGAAGGGGCAATGATTAGAAAATGCACATCGTCATTAAGAAATAGGTCATGAAATGAGGATATTCAAACTATTAGATCATTACATGTTATTTTATGTAATATGTTGTTTTTGACTTTTTATGATGTTAAAACATGTGTGTTACTTTTGCCTAATTGATCTATCCTTGATAGCAATGTCGAAAGGAGTGTGATTCAAGCGCAAGTTTTCCTTTTGAGAATTAGCTGAACTGCGCGTCGGAAGTATCTCAGGCTAGGCCTTACATCCTGATCCAAGCAAGCAAAGGAGGGAGGGACCTCTTAGTTGTTTTTGTTTATTTACCAAGTTCGGCATTAAGGCTTTGCTCTATTATCACGACATGGACTCAGGGACATTTTTTTTCAATGCCAAGGTGATGTTATTTCTGGGAAAAAAGAGTGATAGCTAGAAAGGAAAGGCAGCGAGACTGAGCCGCTGGTAGGATGGCACTATGCAGCTGGGAATGAGTTGAAACCAATGTAAGGGCACCCTTCCTGAAAGCATTTCCGAAATGCGAGAGGTTTGACAGATGACCGGCGGGATAGCATTCATTCATAGGTATCCTTTTTTCTCGGTTATAAAAAAAGAATAACTTTCTATTTTTTAATGTATAAAGGAAAGATATTCATATGCCTCTTCGGTTCCTAAGGCGTAACCACGCGATCTTTACTTTAGGTCATCCGGTGGCGTGATTATACCAAAAACTTTCTCCCCTTAAAGGGTCGAGTACTTGCAAACGATCTAAAAAAAATATATGTCGCTGCTAGAGAGGACAAGATTTATATAAAAATGCTTCTTTAACATATCTGACGACGAGATAAATAACAAGTGTGCATTTTTGTGAATTTATTACTTCGTGCATATGTGTAATTTTGAAAATTTTAATTTAAGTAAATAAAAAATCCCAATATTTTGGGAGGAATGGAAAAGTTTAATCCAATGACGCAAATTTGGGAAATAAGGTTCTAATGGGTGGAGATATAAAGCGACATGGTGAAAATAATGTGAACGGATATCAATGTATTTATCTATGAGGTTGTTACTATCGAGTGTAAAATTATTTTGCATTTTTGTTTAACATTTTTATATTATTATCGCAAATACTTCTTTTAAGAGTAGAGATGAATACTTCATCACTTACAGTAATAAGTTCTAAAATTAAGGAAAATTTATAAGAAATTTTAAACAAATTGCAAAATTATTTCAACAAAGAATTCAAAATCAAACAGCAAAGAGTCCTCGTCATAGATTTTAGCATTGAGCGAATGGTGAAGAAAATGTATTAAGAAAAGAACTCAAAACTAGATGGTGGCAAATGAAAAGGGAGAGATAAAGAAACTTCTAAAAATAGATGGAAGAAGAGATAAAGTGGCAAGAACATGAAAATAAAATCAATCATATTTAGAAATTTTATGGAGTTAACAAATCAAAGGTCCGATATTATCGATGGTGTTGAGATCTTCTTCTAATGGCAAGTAATTATACACTTGTTGCAACGCTAAATCAGTGTCCCTTGTTATCACCACTTCAAATTATTACAAAAACAACGACAATGTAAAATTAACTTCTGAGGAGAGATCCATAAAGAAAGAGAGAAACAAAAAACTTTCACAATTACGACAATTGCACAATCCAAAAACATGGGAGCGTGTTGAGTGATGTGATACAACATAGTTAGATGGGAGAAATTATTGATGGCCAATATTTTAGTGAACAATATCGATGAATATTTTTTAAAAAGAAAATTGAATGGTCAGTTTAATGTTTTTAGATGATCACTTGATCAATTTTCTTTTTTTAGTTAATGACCAACCTAGTGTTTATTGGATGATTTTGATCAAAATTTATTTGTTGGCTAACCTAATGTTTATATTGTAACTATACACTTGCAGCAACGCTAAATCAGTGTCTCTTGTTCTCACCACTTCAAATCATTACAAAAACAACGACAATGTAAAGTTAACTTATTAGGAGAGATCCATAAAGAAAGAGAGAAACAAAAAACTTTCATAATTACGACAATTGGACAATCCAAAAACATGGAGCGTGTTGAGCGATGTGGTACAACATAGTTGAATGAGAGAAATTATTAATGGCCAATATTTTAGTGAACAATACCGATGAATATTTTTTTAAAAAAAAATTGAATGATCAGTTTAATATTTTTAGATGACCACTTAATCAATTTTATTTTTTTAGTTAATGACCAACCTAGTGTTTATTTGATGATTTTGATCAAAATTTATTTGTTGGCTAATTAGTGCAATTGTGTATTGTGTTTTAATATTTATATGCTATAATTATATATTTTAACTTGAATACGCAAAAATGAAATTATTCAATACAGATATATACGATACAAATGTGAATTTTATTATAAATATATGAGAGCTTATATTTATATTCTACGTTAAAATATATGAGGGCCTATATTTAATGTGTTCTACTAGGATTTTTTCTTATATTTTGCTAGGATTTTCTTTTATATCCTAAACTCCTAATAAAGTTTTTCTAATGCTTTGTTTAAATTTTCTTTTGTGTCTTAATATAATTTTCTTTTGTACTTTATTAGAGTTTCTCACACTCATTTGCAGTTCAAAGCCCATAAGTGATCTGTGATTTACGGAAAGAATAAAGGCTTATTTGAAGATTTTTTCTGATAAATCTATTTCAGCTAGGACAATGGAGATAAATTTTAAAATAATTTAGAGCTGACCTAATGATTTTTGTGTTACAAAAAGAAGAGACAAACATTTGAATAAATTATGCAATGATGATTCTCTCTTTCAGTTTACTCAGATAAAGGGTGACCGTCAATTGGCGCTTAAGAAGACATTAGAGTGTTTTGCAGGAATTGTCAGGGTTTGGGAAGACCACCGACATTCCATAAATTGAAAGGGATCTATAGATCTTACTCTCCTAAAAATGATTTTATCCGTAAGTTGAATTTCTGTGGCTTTGATAAATAGTTTCTATATAATAAAAGTGGTTTAGCTTTAATTTGGAAGAACTCGATAAAGCTATCCACGATTGTTTCTTGGTATGTCAATATATTCGAAATCAAATCTTCTCAATTGTAATATTTTTTCAAAATATCAAGAACCAAATAATTTTTGTCTCATTAAGATCAACCTTAAATTTTAAAGATATCACATTTCTTAATCTTTTTTTTTAGTGTCTTTCTTTCCAAATTTATTTGAATTTACATATTTAGTTCTTGTGAAAATTTTACTTTCTCTTATTTTAATTGTTTAAGTTAAACTCAACTTATATGTTTTATTTTCTCTATTAAGTAAAATTAAATGTGGAATTATCTTTGATAAAAAATGTTCAAACTTGTAAGCATAGCATTATTTTTATATTATTATTTATTTTTAGAATTTAATTTGAATACACCGACAATATAAAAAGATTCTACATATGTATTTAATAAGATTGTACCACATCAACAAAAATATTTTTTTAAAAAAATATTTCGTAATTAATTATCAAAACCAACAAATATAATTACACAAAACATTTTACGCATTAAAATTAAACTCTTATTTTTATCAATCAATTTCTTACTTGAAAATTTCTTTTCCTATCTTGGGGTCTAATGTAGTTGTTGAACAAATGTTTTCAATTTTTCTGTGCTCTTAGAAGTTAACAAAAACCAAAAAGAAAGAAATAAATAAATGGTGCTGATAACGATGCAATTAATATCCACCTTATTTTCTTTCTTTCCAGTCGAAATCTACCCTTAAAACTAAAAGTGACAAGTTAATGTTCTCTCTCCCTTTCAATTCTCCATCTTTCTCTTGATGACAGATACAAATTTGACACTTTGAGTATTGCAGTAAAACACCGCATTTCATCCCCTCCTGCTACCATTTTTCCTTTCCTTCATAACTCACCTTTTGTGTTTCCTAAGCTTCTTCAACCCTTTTTTTTCTTTTCTTTTTTCTTTTTATCTTCTTCCTTTCTCTTTTTTCTTTCTTTCTTCTCTGTAGCCTTAGCCTTACATACGTTCATACACGTACACATTTGGTTTGGTTTGTCACCGTGTCTTTACTATTCTTCTACTTGCTTCTGATTCTTCCTTCAACCTCCTCACAAGGTAGATGGCTAACTAGGTGAACCTTTTCTCACACTATTATCTCTTTCTCTCTTCTTCTCTCTCTCTCTCTCTTTCTCTCTCTTTCTTTTTCTTCTCTCCCTCTCTTTTTTCCCCGGTGCATGTGGCGGATCAACCGGCCACTGTTTCCATAATTCAGTTACTAGAACCCAACACTTTCCGCTGGGAAAATCTGACTTCTTTTTCTTGCATGTGAGTCATTTCTTATCTCTCTCTCTATTTCTCTCTCTGTATATATATTGTGTTTCTTTTTGGTATATCCCTTTTGTTTATTTACAGAGAAACTGATGATTACCCACAAGAGAAATAAGAAAAGGGGGAAAAGAATAGGATTTTTCAATCTGGGAATTTTTTAATTTCTCAAGATTCGCACTCTGGAACTAAAAAGTTTAATTTTTTTTGGTCCCTCTTCTTTGTCTACCGTTTATTTTATTTTATTTTAATTTTTTTAGGGAAATGTCTGGGATTGTTGTCCCTGCTTTGTGAAATAGCATGGACCTGTTTATTTGTGGTTGTTAGCATTGTCCCACATGTTCTCTACCTTCTCTGTTTCTGTTGTCAGCAAGTAATGTTTCTTGAATTTCTATTCTCCCAACTTCAATTTGGTGGTGCCCTTTTTTGTTAAATGAACTATGTATTGTAAAGTAAGAAAAATTTCAGTTTTGCAAGTATAGTAGTATCTTGCTATTCTGGTGCTGATTTGATTCTTCCAGATGAAATTTTCTTTACCAGTTTTCAAATGAAGAATGTCTGGTTTCAATTTCAACTTTCAATTATTTGTTCTTATGCTTGTGGTAGATTTTTTTTTTAATGTGATTCATGGTTTTTGCTATCAAAAGTTACATTTTTTTATTTTTGCTTTTAGCATTAAAATGTGCATATTTAGTTCTTGTGCCTCAATCACACACTTCAAAATACAGATTCTTCATTTTTGTTTTGTAGGTTGGATGGAAGAAACTTCTGAATTTCGAAATTGGGATGAGTTGATTCCTGATGCATTAGGTATAATCTTCACCAACCTCTCTCTGCAAGAGAGAGGGTAACTGTGATCCCAAGTGTGTGCAAATCATGGGCTAGAGCAGTAAATGGACCTTACTGCTGGCAAGAGATAGACATTAAGGAATGGAGCAGCCGGTGCCAGCCGGAACAGCTCGACCGGATGCTCGAGATGCTCGTCACAAGAAGCTGTGGATCGCTCCGAAAGCTGTGTGTTTCTGGTCTCCAAAATGAGAGGATCTTCACTGTCATTGCTGAAAAGTAAGCATAGATTTAACAGTTTCAATTGATCATTGGCCATTGCTTAAGTTATTGCAATTTAGAGAAAATCTTGTGGAATGCGGGGTATATACTTTAATATTATTATGCTAATTGCCAAGCACCTAAATTTTGGACTTCAGTTGACACATTCTCAATGCAATGTGGTGCTGCTTGTTGACATTAAAATTCAATTAATTATTCCTTGTTGTATGTCTCCAAGGCTACATTGTTGGTTCTTGTTTCTGGTAATGAGGATGTTTTGTTTGTCCTCTGCACTTTTTAAATATTCTTCTATTCTTCCCCTGTTAATAAAATTACTTTTGATATCAGTTTCTATGCACTAAGTGTTAGAATAGTTTCTATGCACTCAGTGTTAGAATATTTTACACTTCCTATCAATAGAAAGTTGGAATGATAGTAGATACTTACATAGCATAATCTGGCACTTTCTTGAACTTCTATTGGTTGAATTAAAAAAAAATCTTGGGCTAGAAGATATACATTATAGCTCCATCCCTATTAGCAGTTTTTTTACTTATACAGTTGTTTTTACCATTGTACTAGTGCCTGCTCCCTCCAGACTCTGCGACTACCAAGGAGTGGTATGAGTGATTCCATTGTGGAACAGATTGCTGGAAGGTTTTCCATGATTTCTTTCTTGGATGTGAGCTACTGTCTTAAAATGGGTGCGCACGCACTAGAGATGATAGGCAAGAACTGCAAACTACTAGAAGGATTGTGCCGGAACATGCACCCGTTAGACACAGCCGGGAAGCCCTTAAAAGATGATGAGGCAATTGCAATTGCCTCCACAATGCCAAAGCTGAAGCATCTCGAGATGGCTTACCACCTAATCAGCACCTCGGGTGTTCTTCAAATCCTCTCAAACTGTCCTAAGCTTGAGTTCTTGGATCAGAGGGGGTGTTGGGGTGTCACACTTGATAACTTGTTCTTGAAGCAGAAATTTCCAAAGTTGGAGGTTTTGGGGCCGCTTGTTCTTGACACCCACGATAGCGACGGATGGGAAGATTTCTCGGATATTTCAGATTCTTCAGAGTATTTGGCATGGGACTTTGTGGCCGGCGGCGAGGGGGAATACTATGTGGATGATGATGGTGATAGTTATGATGGGATGTGGAATGATGAAGATGAAAGGTTGTTAGATGATCTTCATTTTAGGTTTTATGAAGGGATAGAAGATGCTGGGATGTATTGGCCTCCATCTCCATAAGATAATCTTGTGTTACATCAAATGTATGTGAATGGTATGCTTTACTGCTTGTAACTTGGTAACTTTTTTCATCTGTTATTGACTCTCTTCTATATGTCCATCTCCATGGAGAAATGAAGTTTGGTTTTTTTCTTTTCTCTTTCTTTGTATCATATAACTACATAAGTTCATACCTGAGTAGCATGATAAATCTTAAATAAGTTGCATGCTTTGCGGCAATATTTAATGTGAGTAAAAAATATTTGCAACCACATAACTTTTATTTATAAATTTAAGTTGTGTGAATTTAATTTTGATTGATTTATTGCTTGTATAAAATGGATTTATCCACAAAAATAAAAATGAACACTACGGCTCCTGGGTTACCCACGTTTCTGATGGGGAAAAGAATTAGAAAACTGATGAAATAAGAAGTTTATTATAAGGTGGAAACTCATGCATATGACTTGACTTCATGCGAAAATGATGCTTAACCATTTAGTTAAAAAAATTTTATGTACATACTAAAATTAACTTTTCAAATTATCCATAAATGTATAATATACGTAAAAATATAAAATATATATTTAAAAAAAAATTAAATTATACTTATATATTGTATTTCTATATTTATTATATATTGATGTGTAATTTTAATATACACCTAATATAATACGGTAGTTAAATATGTCAACATTCATTCTTAATAGTTTGTTAATAATTTTAGGTGAAGTCAATTATATATAAATTTTCACTTAATTATAATTGTATTTAAGATTTTTATTATACGAATTAGTTTAAAAAATTAATATTTTCTTTATTTTATGGAAGTAATATTACAAGTACAAGTTTTTTTTATTAATCAATTTTAATTAAGTTGGTCCAAATTCAATACGAGTTAGAAAAAGATAGTCTTGGGAGCCAATATATTTAGGAGTCAATGCACTTGATGATAAATGTAAATAAGTTATAAATGATAATTCGTATATTGTGTGGGTGATCACTTTTAGTCTATTTAGATGATAATATTTTTTAATTTAAGATGATAATTCTTTTTTTAATTTTAAATGATAACTTTATTATTGGCTGTCTATGAACTTCCTAATCTATGAACTTCCTAATGTTAATTTCGTAATATTGCTGTTAGAAAAATTATTGGAAGCCAATGATTAGAAAGTTAATTAGAGAGCCAATTAGTGAGAGACAACATGCATAATTATATATAGAAATTATTAGATATTATCATCAAAGATATGTAGTATATTATATAATTTGGTTAGAATAAAGCTAGGGAACTAATGTTAGCGGACCAATAAGGAGTCAATAAGTGTAATTAGAGAGATAGTGGGTGATAAAAGAAAAAAGAGAAAATAATAAAAAATAATATTATCTTCCTAATGTTAATTCCCAAGAATTTCTCATTTGATTATATTTTTTTACTTAATTAAATTTGGTCGAATAAAATATTTGATAACCTAGCAATTTTTCTTTAAAAAAATGCCTTTCAAATAAAAGTTGATCGAAGCATATAAAATATAAAATATAAATTAAAATATACGATGCTGAAATAATACTTGTTATGATTAATATTCCTTTAGCATGCAAATACTTTTGAAGTAGCATAAGTTATGTGTGAAAGCTTTCTTGATGGTCCTACTCTTGTGAATCACACACTTGGGTGACTCTAGAGTCTTGAAAACTGCCTTCTTACACTTGGTAAGGAAATAATTAAGCTTGATCATTTTCATATTCTGTAAGTATCCTGCCCCTGCCCTACTTTTATTAATTGGTTCCAAAATATCTATCTATCTATATAATCAATTTATGGCCTTCAATATCGTTCTTGTTTGGATGAAAGTGAAAGAAAGCACCAAAAATGGATGACGTAATTCAAAAAAAGGCTGTCGGTTTAACACGTGTCCACTGTTAACAGGATCCATGACTATGAACTTCATTATAACAAGAACTCACTACCTAACCTAACATTCTTTTTCCAAATTCATTTATTTTTCTTTTTTGTTCGGTTTTTGTGACCCTCCTTCTAATAATTTTCCTGTTCCCACAACATCAAACATGTAAAAGCGTTCTGATTATGGTTGGAAAGAAGGATATCTTGTTTCCCCCTATCACCTCCTCTCCTTTTGCTCTTTCCAGAAGTCAAGGCCTCTTTTCTCTTTTTCTTTATTTTATGTATCTTTTCACACACTAGCTATGTTAATTTCAAAAGGAATTAACCAAAATTCTATATTTCATTAATGCTTGTGCATAATGTATGTGGTGGGTACAAGTGGAGGGTAAAAACTATTAAATTAATGGATTAAATACCAAATTTTGACAATTTGGACTTTCACTTCTCGCCCTACTCATCCCACTTACTCAATAACATGACTTAGTTGCTATGAAGCACGAACACGGATGTTGATATGGATACAATACGATACGCGATACGATGATACGCTAAACAATAAAATATGTTCGGATCAAAATATATAACACGAAATGTTCGTAAAGTGTTTGATACATCGATACGAAAACTTATAAATGTGTCCATGTTTCACAGATTAGTTGGGTAGTTTAGTATGTCAACTATTACAACAAAAAAAATACTTCAATTCATATTCTAATCATATTCATATGATCTATTCGAATCCTATAAATAAAAAGCTCAATGTATCAAATATGGGAATTTTTTTAGGAAGAATAAAATTGGGTGAAAAAAGAAAATTTTTACTAAATTTATATATAATGATATTTTTTTTATATATTTAAACATAACTTTTATTCTTTACCAAAATATCATTCTTCTTCGTAGGATTACATCTCTAATATACACCCTTTAATTTTAATCTTTATACCTCTTATACTGACATCAAAATTTGTTACAGACTTGACCAACTTAGAAATAGAATACAAGTCTTTTATACGAAACAAGTTTGTAACACCCAAAATATTTGAGGTGCTAAAATATTATGACAATAACACTGAAAAAAAAAACTAATAAGTACTATTAACATTCCTGTTGTAAAAGTATAGCTCGAAAGTATTGTTCACAAAAATCGTTCAAACTAATGTGAAAGATGAATTCCTTTTCAGATATGCACGCACTAGGGACCTGCAGTGACTGTTATTTGTTTCCTTCAAATTTGGGTGGAAAAAAGATGACATTTTTTCACTGTCTTTGCTTAACTGAACACCATGTGTATATCACTCACCGTACTTTATTCTTTGGGTCCTAAACATTCATAACTCATTACATTATTGCATTCATCTCCATATGCTTTTCATTTTTTAATCACTCTCTATACAGAATGTACCTTCAAGGGGTTTGAGACTCTCGGAGTGACCGGAGGTACCAAGGAAGAAGGCTGAGATTTACTATGAGTGAGTGATAGCGTGTAGGGGAAGGGTCGCCAAATAAGGATTTGGGAATCTTCGAATACACAGCAGTTGGGTAGGGTTTAGAACACGTACCTGGAGGAGAGCTGATCTCCTCTTTATATACCCGTGGTGGTTCCTATTATTTAGGGGATAAATCCGTACAAGATCGGTGCAGATATGATCCTGATCTTGTGTGAATCCGGTAATTGATGTCGTGGGCCCCTTGTATGGATCCAAGCAGGATCCGGGCCAAATGTCAACCTTGGGCCGACGTAAGGGAGGTCTGATGTGGGTTTGGGCTAGGTGAGCCCAATATCCGGAACAGTTGCCCCCGAGCCCGGAAGGTCGGAGAATCCGATCTCTTCGAGTTCTGTAGGTTCCGCGCTCAGGTAACGACGTCCCGAACTTCATTCGCTCATCGTTTCAAATTTTATTGGTCGTTGTGCCATCTCAGGGAAGTTTTTGGAAGGTGGCAGTTTGATTAGACCATTAATGTCACGTCTTTTCAGATCGTGGGAGAGAGAGAGTTTTAAATGTCTCCTCATATCTGGCGCGTTAATGATGGGAGTTAAGTTTTGTTGGAATTCCCCCTTGTACCCTTCACAGGAACCTTTAGTGTTGGGGGGTATTTCCGTCTTTTGGTCCTCTTTTATAAAAGGAGGTTCGAAGGAGGGTGAGTTCCAAATCTTCGTTTTTTGTTTTTCTAAACTTCTCTTTCAACTCTTCGGCTTCGTTTCTGTTTTGGTGTTTGCCTTGGTGAAGAGGAAGAGAAGGATTTGTCAGCTTCTAGAACCGCGGATTCAACCTTTGGTGAGTTCCTCTTCCTTTTTAATTTTTGTGTGTTGTGTCATCCGTCTCTCCCCATTTCTTCTGGGTTCTGCCATTTCTTCCTTCTTCAAACTTTTGATTTTCTTCCATTTTCCTTTTGGACAGGTGAAATGGCAGATACTCAGGGAAATGATCCCAGAGGGGTAGTTCGTGAGGTGGAGGAGGCTCAAATGCCTCATGAGCTGGACCCATTATATAATTGGGTTAACCGGGATGGTTTGGGGAGTCCGTCCACCATGACGGAGGAGTACCTAACGGAGTTAAAGAACTCCGGTATGATATGCGGTGGTGGTGAGGAGGAGAGGCTCTACCGGGTTGAGGTCCCTCGCCGTGGGGAGAGGGTTTGTGGCCTAAATTTGGAGCATCCTCGTGTCCCACATTGGTTGTGGGTAAACGAGGTTATGTTTACCGAATTTGGTTTCCGGATTCCCTTCACCTCCTTCCAACAGCGTTTGCTCCAGCGTTGCTTTGTGGCGCCGTCCCAATTCCATCCAAATGCCTGGTCGGCTATTCGGTGCTTCGAATTGGTGATGGAGTTCCTCGAGCTTCCGCAGGATCCTGAGGTATTCCTGTTTCTTTTCACGGTCTTCTCTCCCATTGCCGATGGGAAGGCCAAGAAAGGTTACATGTCTGTCCGGCCTGGGAAAGGTCGGAGGATCTTCGGCTTGTACGAAGAATCATTCCACGATTTTAAATGGCAGTACTTCAAGATTTTCTCGGTTGGAGACCATTCGCCGTTTTGGCTGACTTTGGAAGGGGATGCGAGCCAGTTTTCGTCCTATTGGAGTAAGGATGCCGGGGTGAATTACATCCCGGTATCGTATAGAAAATTAAATGACGAACAAAGGGATACGGCTGATATTCTTCTTTGGTTGTCTTCTAAGCAGAATTTGAGCCCCAAGGCCATTTTGGGTAACCCTGAACGTGCTAGGAAGTCTATTGGTATAGTGTTGTTGTAGTTCCTTTGTTTTTTTTTTTTTTTATCTTCTCAATCTTTTGAACATTTTCTTTACTCAACGATCTGTTTCCTTTTTTCCAGTGAAAATGGCAGGCAGGAACAAGACCTTGGCCAATCTTCGTCGGTATATGGTGGCCAATCCTCAAGGGCCGATCATTGTGGGTCCTTCCGGTGGTCAGGCCTCATCTTCGGTTTCCGAGGGAGGCGGTTCTTCTACTGTCGGAGGGGAAACCAATGCTCGGCCGGAGGTTTCATCTCCGATACGTGAGGAGGGGCCGAAACAGCAGGTGGAAACCGTGCCTCCTTCTTCGTTGGGAAAAAGGGTCAATGATGAGACTATCACTGCCCAGAAGAGGCCGAGGACGTCGGAGGGTTCTCATCGTGACTTCTGTCCGATGGACCGATCTTTCGATGCCTCGTCTTACATTGAAAATAACTTCTTGGGTCCCCGTGCTCGTGAGGCTTTGCAGGATTATGTCCGATGGAGAGCATTAGTTGGGCTGAATGGGCGATGCTCCGTGCGACGACTGTCATGAAGTCCATTGAACCTCGTTTGACCTTGGCCGATCAGTGGGAGCATCGTTGTGCCAAGTTGACGGCGACCTTAAGTTGTTGAATCAGCAGAAAGCGGAGGCGGAGAAGGAGAACGAGGAGGCTGAGACAGCTAAGTCCAAGGCGGAAAAGGATTTGGAGACTGCTTTGGCTGATGCAAAGGAGAAGGGTGTTGAGCTTCAACGCCTGAGGGATCGGGAGGCTGGTTTGTTGGCCGACGTAGTGGCTGCAAAGAGGGGGCTCTTTGACGAGAAGTCCCGAGCCGATCAAGCGGAGGCTTCGTTGACTTCGGCAGAGCAAGTTCGTCAGGAGTTGGTCAAGCTAGCTGAAGACTTCGTGAAGGCCACCGAGGATAACTTGAAGGAACATATCTTGCTGCTGGCTCCAGACTTCGACGTTTCCCTTATTGGGGCGTGGAAGGGGATTGTGGACGAAGTGATCGTGGACCCGCCTCCTCCGGAAGGGCAGATTGTGACCCGCCTCCTCAGAATTAGTCTCCACTCTCTATTTTATGTTTATATGACTTGGTGGGGATCCGTCGTGCCATGTTTACCCGGGTCGGATCCTCATCTTCGAACAATTTTTTTTTGCTAAGTCTTAGATTTTGTGAATCCGTCGTGCCGTGTTTGTACGGGTCGGATCTCCCCTTTCCGATGAACAATTCACGAGGGTCCGTCGTGCCGTGTTTACCCGGGTCGGACTTCTCTGTGAAAAACAAAATATTTACTGTGTATGAACAAGTTTTGGCGGTCCGACGTGCCGTACTTTTGACCGGGTCGGATCGCCGTTTTAATTTTAATGAGTATTTTGGCTAAGTTTGTATCTGCCGTTTTGGCTTTATTTTTTGCCGACAATATGTTCCGTTTTCTGTCCTTTTTGTTTGCCGCTTTCTGTTTTAAGGATAGGGCGGATTTAAGAATATGAAATGGAAATTGAAACTTAAATTTTTCTAAGTCATTTGGAGGTGGAGTGATCAATTCCGTCCTTCCGAGACTTAGTTTTACTTCTTTCCGACGTTAAGAATAGAAAAGGTAAAAATGGTTAAGTAATGCCGTTTTTGTTTTGGCTTGATAAACCGTTGATTGAGGCCAATGGTGGTGAGTAAATCGTAAGGTCGTATATAAGAGTAAACAAATAATTTTATTGGATAGTGTGTGCCTCCCGGTGTAAGATACCCTGGATAGGGAAAAGAGTACCCGATTGACTAAGTTAAAAGAGAAATTGCAAATAGAATAAAGATAGCAGCTGTCCTATGGCTATATCTAAAATTGAAAAACAAGGGAATTTTAGGAGAAAAACCGTCGGAGGTTGGTGGCGTTCCAGCTTCTTGGAAGTTCCTCTCCGTTGAGTCGTTCTAACTTGTATGCCCCTTTGCCGAGATCCGTGGTCACGCGATAGGGTCCTTCCCAATTTGGGGTTAGCTTGCCTTCTCCCGGCGTTGGTGGCCCAATGTCGTTCCGTCGTAGGACTACGTCTCCGGCTTTAAAGTGTCTCCTGATGGTTCCCTTGTTGTACCTAGCACTTATCCTTTGTTTCAAGGCCATTTCCGTAAGGTGAGCTTCTAATCGAACCTCATCTATCAAATTTCGATCTGTCGTGGTATCCTCCATGTCGAGGAGTAGCCTTGGGCTGGGTTCACCGATCTCTACTGGAATGATGGCTTCAATCCCGTAGGTTAGCCGGAAGGGCGTCTCACCGGTTGAGAATTGGGGGGTTGTTCTGTAAGACCATAGGACAGATGCTAGTTCTTCTGCCCAAAGACCTTTGGCGTCGTCGAGTCGTTTTTTCAATCCTTTCACAAGGATCTTTTTTGCTGACTCGACTTGACCGTTTGCCTGGGGGTGTTCAATCGAGCAAAAGAGTTGGTTGATCCCAAATTCTAAGGCTGATTCCTTAAACTTGTTGTCCGAAAATTGGGTTCCGTTATCCGTGATAAGGATTGAGGGGATCCCAAATCGGGTGATGATTTGTTTCCGCACAAATTTCCAACATTTTACTGCCGGGATGGTGGCGAGAGGCTCTGCTTCGCTCCACTTTGTGTAGTAGTCGATGCCGACAATGAGGTATTTCAGTTGGCCGGGGGCTAGTGGGAAAGGTCCTACAAGGTCGATTCCCCACGTGCCGAATGGTCGGTCTGCCGAGACTGGGGTCATCTATTCTGGAGGTGCTTGATGGAAATCCACGTGGAGCTGACATTTTTCGCACGTTCCAACAAATTCAACTGCATCCTTCATCATGTTTGGCCAGTAATATCCAGCTCGAACGAGTTTCCGAGCTAAGGACTTTCCGCCAATGTGATGGCCGCAACATCCCTCATGAACCTCTCTCAGTGTGTACTTAGCTTGGGATGGGTTAAGGCATTTCAGAAGTGGCAGATCTATGCTCTTTTTATATAATTGACCCGAGATCAAGGTAAACTTAGCAGCTTCTCTCTTGATTCTTTTTGCCTCCTTGGGGTCGTCGGGAAGGGTTCCGACTTCCAAGTAGCTCAGGATTGGAGTCATCCATGTTGCTACTTCAGATATCAAGAGGCAAGTCATCTCCGACATGTATATTGATGGTTCCTTGACCGTTCCTTGAATGAGGGAGCGATTTCCCGACCCTGGTTTCATACTGGCAAGTTTGGACAAGAGGTCGGCTCTGGCGTTCCGTTCTTTGGGAACATGGGTTATTGTGACTTTGTCAAACGTTTCCATCATCGTTTTCACCTTCGCTAAGTATTTCTGAAGGAGTGAGTCTTTGGCTTGATAAGAGCCGTTTATTTGGGAACTCACTACTTGGGAATCCGTGCAAACCTCTAGGACTCGGGCTCCTATTTCCTGAGCTAAGGTCAATCCGGCCAACAGGGCTTCATATTCGACCTGGTTGTTTGAGATGGGGAAGTCATATCGAATAGACTGTTCGAACATGACTCCGTCTGAGCTTTCTAGGATAACCCCTGCGCCGCCCGAGGTTGTTGTGGAAGAGCCGTCGACGTGCAGTTTCCATCCGATTTCTTGGTCTATTTCTTTATCTGGGATTATCATTTCTGCCAAGAAGTCGGACATTGCTTGTGTTTTGATGGCTGCCCTGGGTTGGAACTGAATGTCGAACTGTGATAATTCGACGGCCCATCCTAGCATCCGACCTGCCAGGTCTGGGTTTGGAGTATGCTTCGAATGGCTTGGTTAGTTCTGACGACGATGGTGTGACTTTGGAAGTATTGCCGGAGTCGTCTTGCTGAGACGAGGAGCGCGTATACCAGTTTCTCGATTTTGGTGTATCGAAGTTCAGCCTCGTGCAGGACTCGGCTGATAAAGTATATCGGCATTTGGCCTCCCGACTCATTTTCTCTTACTAGTGTTGCCGCAATGGATTCGTCCGTGATGGACAAATAGAGGTACAATGATTCGCCGTTTATTGGCTTCGAAAGGACTGGAGGTTCTGATAATATGGATTTAAATTTGAGGAAGGCCTCCTCACACTCCGGCGTCCATTCGAAGTTAATTCCTTTCCGCATCAACTTGAAGAAAGGTAAGGCGTTCCTTGCCGATGCTCCAAGGAAACGAGACAACGCCGTTAGTTTGTCGTTTAGCCGTTGAACCTCTTTTAGGTTGGCTGGGTTCGGGAGCTGAAGAATCATTTCACATTTCTCTGGGTTAACTTCAACCTCTCTCTGGGTTATCATGAACCCTAGAAATTTCCCTGCTTCCATGCCAAAGGCACATTTTAAGGGATTCAAACGCATTTTGTAGCATCGGAGGGAGTCGAAGATTTCACTGAGGTCGGAGATAAGATTCTCCGGGCTTTCTGTTTCGACCAACATGTCGTCTACGTAAACTTCGATCTTCTGACCGATGAGGTCTCTGAAGATTTTGGTCATTAGACGTTGGTACGTCGCTCCAGGGTTCTTTAAGCCGAAAGGCATGGCTGTGTAGCAATAAGTTCCATCCGGAGTGATGAATGCCGTTTTTTCTTCATCGGGTTTATGCATTGGAATCTGGTTGTATCCCGAGTAGGCATCCATGAAGGAAAGGTATTGGTAGCCGGAAGAGGCATCTACCAATCCGTCGATACTAGGTAGTGGGAAGGCGTCCTTTGGGCAGACCTTGTTTAGGTTGGAATAGTCAATGCACATTCGCCATTTCCCATTTGGCTTTTTGACCAAGACTACGTTCGCCAGCCATGTGGAGTAAGGTAGTTCTCGGATGAATCCCGCTTCGAGGAGTGCCTTTGTTTGCCTCTTCACTTCTTCTGCCCTTTCGTCCAACATACGTCTTTTGCGTTGCGCGATTGGGCGGTGGCTAGGGTCAATGGCCAAGGAGTGCGACATCACCGACAGGTCGATTCCCGGCATATTGGCTGGTGTGTAGGCGAAAAGGTCTCCGTTCTTCTTGAGGAAGTCCGAGAGTTTTTGCTGGCGTTCTAAGGAATCTCCAATCTGTATCTTTTCTAGATCTCCGTCAGGTTTTGGCCGGGGTTTCTCTTCTATCCTGGCGTCGAGATCGGCCAGGTAAATGCCGGAGGAATCTCGGGATTTGGATCGAAGGGCCAAGTTGTTGTGCTTGCACTTTTCAGCCATCACCCTATCTCCATGTAGGGTTCCGAAGTCTCCTGAGTCCGTTTCGTATTTCATCACCAAGAATTTAGTGAGTACGGCTGCAGAGAAGTCGTTAATTGTTTTCCTGCCCAAGATGATGTTATAGGCTGTGGAGTCCTTTAACACCACAAATTCGGCCATCACCGTCTTCCGGGAGTTTTCGGTTCCGATGGAAATTTGGAGCTCGATGCTTCCGTCTGGTTTGATGAAGTGATCGATGAGTCCCATAACTCCTGGTTGGTAGGTTTTGAGGTTCTGATCCTTGAATCCTAGTACATCGAAGGTGTGCCGGAACATGATGTTGGAGTCTGCGCCTGTATCGATTAGGATCATTCGGACTACTGTTGGTCCAACGCGAGCTGAGATTACCATCGGAGCGTCGAAATCAGCAATTCCGTGTTCGAGATCTTTGGCATGGAACGTGATCGTCGGGAACTGCGGGGAAGCACTCTTCACAGTTGCTAGGATCTTGAGATCCTTTTTGTGGGCCGACTTAGATTTCTCTACATAATTGGCTCCAGTGATCACTGGGACTTTCGGCACCGATTCATCGTTATCCCTGAAGTTTCGGGGGTTCCGAGTTTCCAGTCCCTCCGACCGTTCTCGTCCGGCGTTCCGAGGTTCGCGAATGATCTGAGTGAATTCATTCAGCTTACCGTCTCTGATGGCTTGCTCGATGGCGTCCATTAAGTCGTAGCAATCTTCCGTCTTGTGTCCGAATCCTTGGTGGTAATCACAAAACAGGGATTTGTTTTTTGCATTCTGGGTTCTTCCTCGTAGGGTCCTTACCCGGGGTAAGATTCCCTTATCTGAGATTTGTTGATATACCTCTGTGATGGGTGCTACCAACGGGGTATAGTGGTCATACTTTTGCTTGGAGGGTTTAGGGTTTCCTCTGGACCCATGTTCGCGTTGGCTATCCCTTTGGTATTGCGTCGAGGCGTTACCTCGGGGAGCTGTTTGTTGATTTTCGGTGGCCACTACTATCCGATTGACCTCCTCGTGGTGGATGAACTCCTTTGCTTTGGTTTGCATCTCTTTACGGGTCCATACCGGTTTGGTAGTCAGCTGCTTTCTGAATTCATCGTTGGCAAGGCCGTTAGTTAGGCACAAGCTTGCTGCTCCGTCGACGAGTCCGTCTATAGTTTTGCATTCGGCGTTAAACCTCTCGATGTACTTCCTCGTGGTCTCATTAGGCCGTTGGACCACAGCATGGAGGTTGATCGGGTGTTTCTTGTTGTCGATACTTGTCGTGAACTCGTTGAGGAACAGCTCTCTTATTTCAGAGTAAGTGGAGATTGAACTCGCCGGCAAGGATGTGAACCATTGGGCGGCCAACCCAGTTAAGGCCACCGGGAAGGCTCGGCACTTGACTTCATCTATGGCTCTGTCACAAATCATTCGGTGTTCAAAGTCGTTTAGGTGAACGTGAGGGTCCGTCGAACCGTCATACTTCATGTCTGTTGGCTTTACGAAGCCCTTAGGGAGAGGAACTTTGAGGATCCGACTTGAGA
>JASCZI010181568.1:39280-52995 GCA_036250425.1 Stylosanthes scabra
CGACGGGCGGTGTCCCATCACAATTTCGCATCCTTTTATAACGGCGAGGGCGTCTCCGCCTTCCCTCATGGGATTCGTCGGAGGATGAATCTCGACTTTCAGAACTGTTCCGATGGTGCCTCCGTTGGGGAGGAGACCGCGGACGTCTTTCAGTTGGGGAGTGCGAACTGGAACGCTCGCGACGCCGAGGGGGTGAACGTCGTGGTGAACGTCGCCGTGTTTTCAAATCTTGGGCAACGTTCTTGAGTTCAGTGTTTTCCTTCCGAAGTTCTTTGACTTCGAGCTCCATCGCTTGCATGCGATGCCTCAAATTGCATGATCTGGTTAGGGTCCGAACCGATCCCGCCAAATGGCCGGGGTTCTGAGTTTCCCGGGCCTAGCCTTTCAAAAGCACTGGTGCTTCGCCGGCCTCCGGACCTATCTCCGCTTGAGTTCAGTTGGCCGTTTTGGGCTCCATCTGTTTCGGCGTTACGTCCTGCCGACTCTTGGCTACCGTTTGCGGTTGCATTGAGGTCGAGATCGGCTTGTTGCGGATTTGGCTACGGGTTCTGACGTTGTTCATCGCCAGAAGGATCATCATAAGGAACTCCTTCTTCATCTTGGTTCACCATGGTTGGTTTTCGCTGGAAGTCCCCACAGACGGCGCCAATGTACAGAATGTACCTTCAAGGGGTTTGGGACTCCCGGAGTGACCGGAGGTACCAAGGAAGAAGGCTGGGATTTACTATGAGTGAGTGATAGCGTGTAGGGAAAGGGTCGCCAAATAAGGATTTGGGAATCTTCGAATACACAGCAATTGGGTAGGGTTTAGAAGACGTACCTAGAGGAGAGCTGATCTCCTCTTTATATACCTGTGGTGGTTCCTATTATTTAGGTGATAAATTCGTACAAGATCGGTGCAGATATGATCCTGATCTTGTGTGGATTCGGTAATTGATGTCGTGGGCCCCTTGTATGGATCCGAGCAGGATCCGGGCCGAATGTCAGCCTTGAACCGACGTAAGGGAGGTCTGATGTGGGTTTGGGCTAGGTGAGCCCAATATCCGGAACACTCTATGCAAAATTATTGCAATAAAGAATTAAACAAACAAAGGCATTGTCACAAAAAACAAAAAAATAAAAACCAACAAAGGCATGTAGATCGTCTTTGAACCTATGTTTCATGCTATTATTATTGAATATAAGTATTGAATTAAATAGCAAATTTATCATGTATGTACCAAAAAATATTATTATATTAAAAAAAGGTATTTAAAGAGCAAAATAAAGTGGCATGTGTATTAATATTTTGTATAGAACATTCACGGTTCATGCACATACGAATATATAATGATGATGATGGTTTGTGAATGTTTCAAGGAATGTTTTTTTTTTTTTTCCAGAAGAATTAAAGAAAAACAGTGTTTCCATGGAATGTCTCTTATGGATATTTGTTCATCGTTAACATATATATATATATATATATATATATGTATATATATGCTTCTTCATATTATTTATTTATTTTTTATTTTTGTGATCCTCATTATTATTATTACTCTATCTCCCTAGGTTTAAGTTGAACATTATACTGTAGAATAATAGTAAGAAGTCACATGATTACATGTGATGATGTTTTTGGATCTTGCAGGCTATCATGACTTCAATCCATCCTTTGAAACTTGTGTCCAACCAACCATGCACATTGTTTTTATGGACTCCAGAACTGAACTTCAGACAAATAATATAAACCCTATTCTTCAATTTGATGCGGCACGTGCTTAACAATTCCAAATTAATTAATTAACTAGTAACATACAAATAAATAATGTATGTGAATCAATGAATGGATCAACAATGTTCAACCTCATAATTAATTAAATTAAGCAATAAAATTAGGCACACGCTATGGTACTAGTGCTAGGAATTTGTCCTATGTTTATTATTTGATGTATGTACAAATTTCCGTTTTGTAGTTTCCATGATTGTGAATGAATAGGTAGGGTGTGTGAAGGTTTCGTCTTTTTCTACATTGTCCAATAGCGAAGGCAAGGTTCTAGGACCACAAAAAAGGGCACAGTTCTCACTTTTTACACATATATGGTGCTCTATGTCCTTTCTTCATGATCCAATTTAATTTTCATGAATATACAATTTAGCCATTCACTCTTCTTTCTGTGTTTTGTGTTTGATATGCTTCTTCATGCTTCATCATTAAATAATAAGCCGTGGTCCCCCAACACAACACATTTCTATCTCAACTCACTCACACACATGCATTGACATCTACATTTGGTTTTTTACTTTTTACTTCTTTTCTCTCTGGTTTAACTTGATTGCTAATGTGCAATGATATGAGCCATGTTATTTCAATTTAAAAAGATCATGTAAGTTAAACATCTATAGTAATTCAAATAATATATTAAGAAGAATGCTATATAACTATTTATTTTAATTTGTTTTAGTCATTATTTAATCATCATATTCAATCTAAGATGTTATTATATGATATTAAACTATAATTTAGAGGTATTAACTATTAAGGGTTGATGACTAAGAGTGATGACCAAAATATATTAAATTTGTGGCCATCTAACATTTTTCATATATTAAATACACATTAAAATTTAATTACTAAATTAATCACTTATATAAAATATATATTAAAATACAAATTTACATTAAAAATAACTTAAAGAATAATTAAATCTTAAACAATACATATATTAATAGAAAAATAAATAATAACTAACTAGGTAGTTATTTTAAATGTGCATGTAACTTTTTTTCCAAATATAGAAGTCAAGAGTTTAGATGTTAAATTTATGTAGGCATACCAAAATTGATGAGTTAAAAAGTCGACATAAGCATGATATTTTTCTTTACAAGCTGATAATTTTACGAAAGTTTTATATAACAACTTCATTTTTTTTTTTGTACCATAACAACTTCATTCTGATAGCTAAGGTGGATCGTTTTGGTATATTTGCAAAAAGTGCTCAAGCGGGATTTACAGTGCAAATTTTAAAAATATGGGACGTAAAGAGAAAAAAAAGTGAAAAAATGCAAGAAAATCTGGACAATACTGTTGGGCTACTGTATAGCTCATTTTTTTGGGGGACAAGTATAGCTCATTTTAAGTATTTTTGGGTCAACGGGTGCAAAGTCCAGATAAGAGAAAATTGGGCATGAATGTGGGCTTTAAATTAGGTTAAGAGACTACAATTTTGGATTTTTGCAAGTACCAAATGACATGGGCTTTTATCAACTAGCACTTCACTTGACAGAAAAGCCATGGCCGAAAACAGAAAATTGATTAATTGAAAGATCCACTAAAAAAAATTTAAGGTGTTATTGCCACTATGCTTGTTGTTTTTTTCCGGATTAAATGTAGTGAACCTTGGAGCTGAGGTTTTGGCTTAGTGACAAATACACTTGCCTCTTAAAATACTACATTCAGGTTCAAATTCCAGCTGTGAAAAAACCTAATATAGGGTTGGGAAAAAAACTAATATAGGGTTGGGGCTTGTACAACCCACTCCATCAAAAAATAAATGTACTGAACCTAACTCCTCTTTTTTCTTAGATATTTTTCAATTCGACAGGTCAAGGAATAATTTGTTGTTGCTAACCAATAAATTGCAGCATACATAACATATGATTAGAGCCTATGACATTTATTTAATAAAACTAATGAGCTAATCCAAATTGATTGTATTTAAGTCTAATTTATCTTATGTGCCTCCTTAATTCCACATCCAGAGTTCGAATTTAGCTGAGCTAGATGTGGAGAAGGAACCCATATAGTGTAAAGGGAAGTTGAAGAGGTGTGTGTGGGGATGTCTAGGATTGGGGGTTGTCCAATCCATGATAAAAAATAAAAATAAAAAAAAAAACCAACGCTCTATCCCTACACTACCACAAACAGCAAGATAAGATTTTACACAAAAACATATTTATCCCCTATCCTAGTGCTAGACAACCTCTAAAATTCCTTCCAAGTCTACTGGGAAGCTTCGTATCCCAAAACCCGAATCTAACTCTTGTTTGTTTTTATTATTTGAACACTAGTTTTTTTTTGTCATGGGCCTAAAGCCCTACATACCAACTTACCCTAACACATTCCAAACCCCACCCCTCCCTTAACTCATAGGTTATTTTTTCTCTATTGGGAATCGAATCTAGTGTGGCTTCCTTTTTAGAGACAAAGATTTTTGCCACTGGAATACATGCCTCGGCCACATTCGAAGTAGATGTTGATGTTGATGTTGTTTTTTTTTTTTATTGAAACGGGCTGATGTTGTTGTTGTTATTGGTTGGGTTCTTGCTCAGCCCACATAACAGACCAAAATACTGTTATTGCTTGTCCATAAACAGAAAGTTGTTATTCACAAACAAAATGGACTTCAAGACCAAAAAAACAAAATGGACTTTGAGATTTTTGAAAAAATTTGAAACTGTAAGATGAGAAAAAAAATTATAGACTGTGTTGAATTTAAGGGTGTGATTATTAAAAATATGGTGGATTTTGGTTAAATTTCACTAATATGAGAGTTGTTATTTTAAAAAAAATATTTTTAGTGATAATTTTGTTCATTTTTTAAAAAATAAAAATCAAAACGTGAGTAACAATTTCTGCTTTTTAATTTAAAGGAATTATAATTTATGAAATTGTGAATCACGATTTTTTATTTATTAACAAAGAGCTAAGAAATCGTAAATCACATTTTCTAACACCCATAAATTTGAATACACAGTATATTGCCATCGTGTTTGAGTAATACACTCATAAGTCTATCATATTAAAAATAAATTTCAGTATTGAGTTGGTGATTATAGCTTGTATTGCACACTTGATCAGTGAAATTAAACTTTTTGTAAAAATAAAAAAAAATAAAAAATATATTTAGTCCAAAATAATCTCTGTTAGATTATATACTCTTTTTATTATTTTAATCTTATTAATTCATTCACGAATAAAACGTGTTCAAGTTTTAATTAGAAATAATATTAGAATAAAAAATTAGAAAGAGAGAGAAAAAGAAAAGTCAAGCAATAATCAGCAATGTAGGCCAGCAAAAGTTGAATTGAAAATCTGAAATATTGAATCCATGTATTCATGCAAAGACGAATGCGACTGAGTCGCGTCCTGTTTGGATAAAAGATGGTGAAGAGGGGGAATAACCGAATAATAATAGTATTATACCGTTTAACAACTCCACTCCCATGATATTTCACAAATTTCTTACTGTATTTGGATTCAATATTATAAGCACTCTTATTTTGACAAGCACTCTTATAAGCACTTTTTTTTTTAATACAAAAAAAAAAAGAATGGGATATTCTTTTTAACATGGAAGCTAGGTTAATTGTATCTATGTAATGATTTGGAGAATTTAAGTCATCCTGGGTAATATTAAAGGAC
This sequence comes from Stylosanthes scabra, assembly GCA_036250425.1. NCBI lineage: Eukaryota > Viridiplantae > Streptophyta > Magnoliopsida > Fabales > Fabaceae > Stylosanthes > Stylosanthes scabra. Next base: position 44,685 of record JASCZI010181568.1, read on the forward strand.
TAATTGATGTGGCTGGTGACTTTGTTAATCTAGTCAACAACTTTAATTATTATATTTATATAAAAATAAATTTAGGTGTACGCATATCTATATATCTATTTATATGTTTTTATATTTAATAGGTTTATGCGTTGAGTACAGAAATAATAAAGTCTAACACATAAATTTTGAGAACATAAATAATAAAGTTTAGCATATAAGATTTTAAATAAAAAAATATTTTTTTAAATTAATACATGAATTTGTATATACTTAATGTTACCCTTCTCTAATTTGTTAATAAAATATTTTTCTCTTATAAATCTTTGTCTTCTCTTTTTGTCAAATGAATCGGAGAATCCCAACTTAAAACATTGCAGCATTGCATTATTAACTCATCTGTACTACAAAGCTAATATTTAAGAAATGATGCTTTTTGTTAATAGGAAAGTTTTTAAGTATACCGGTGTATCAGTATATCTATAATATGTAATAGTTGATTTTAATTAAAAAAATTTAAATATAAATATAAATTAAAATTAACAATTAGATATTACAGATATATCATACGTACTGATATACTTAAAAACTTTCCAATAGTATTACTTATTACTTATTAGTAATAGTATGGCTCCTAAGCGGCACCGTTTGGGTATGAAGTGTGAACCCAAGTGGAGAAGTAAGTGTACGTGTCAAATGACAATTATTAGGTGAACAGCGTGCGCTAGTATCTCTTCCTAACAAAATTTATCTATTTGACTTCTTTCTTCACCAACTACTACTTACCATCATCTTAGATTTTACAAATGATACTTTGTGTTCAATCAATATATACTTTCTTTTCACATTCACTTAATTTATACTCTTTCATCCTGTCAAAAAAAAAAATTTATACTATTTCAAAAAAATTATATTAATAAACTCCAAAATTCACTCCAATATTTTGAGTTTAAATATATTGATATTATAATGTTTTACTTTACTTAAATTAAAAAAATATATAATATCAATATTTTTTTAATTAATAATCAGTTAATAAAAAATAAAACATCCATAATTATTATTTATAAAATATTTATAATAAAAATTAATCAAACATTCATAATTTTTTCTTTTGAAATAGACCGAAACTTAAAATAATCAGCAATAAAAACAGAACATATAAATTTAAAAGAATAGAACATTTAATTTAAATTGTTCACAGATGTTGACAAAATTTTTATTAGTTATTTAATATTATTGTATATATATATTTGTTCTTTTTCTGAGTAGAAGTCTTGAGTCAGATTCTCTTCCAATGTATCTTTAAAAAACAAAATCAAATATGATAAAATTAAGACAAAATATATATGATAAAATTAAATTTATTTATTTAATGTTGAGTTGACGAAACTACTCTCTCCCAACAACCCCCGTGACAGAGAACCCAACAACCCAAGTTATAAAACCCTGCTTCTTCTTCGTCACCTACCTCAGCGAAGAAGTGAGATCTCTCTTTCTCTTTCTCTCTCTCTTCGCTAGATCCTGCGCTGCTTCTTCCGCTTCATTTTCCTTTGATCCCATCACACAACTACCAAAATGGCACTATCCGCCTCCAACTCTCTCATTCCCACCCAATCCATCTCCTCCACCAACCACCATTCCCTCCTCCCATCACCACCCTCCACCCTCAACCTCTCCAAGCCCAAGCCCAGGTCCATAATTCATGCCGTCCACGCCGCCGAGCCAGCCAAAAACCCTATCGTCTCCGACAAGACCACCAAACAACAGCAGCAGCCCGCCGCCGCCACCGCTACCACCACCACCACCACCACAACCCGCAATGTGGGCCAGGCCAAGTGGGCCATCGACAGCTGGAAGTCCAAGAAGGCTCTCCAGTTGCCGGAATACCCAAGCCAGGAGCAGCTCGACTCCGTTCTCAAGACTCTTGAGGCGTTCCCACCCATCGTGTTCGCCGGCGAGGCTCGCAGCCTCGAGGAGCGCCTTGCCGAGGCCGCCATGGGCAACGCTTTTCTTCTCCAGGGCGGTGACTGCGCCGAGAGCTTCAAGGAGTTCCATGCAAACAACATCCGTGATACCTTCAGGATCCTTCTTCAGATGAGCGTCGTTATGATGTTCGGTGGCCAAATGCCTGTCATCAAGGTTCGTTAATCTAATTTCCTTTAGAATTAATCTACGTAACTGTGTGAATTTTTCTGCGAAGTTTACATCATTACCTATTGTTTATTTCCCGAAAAGATTCCATTTTTGGTATCAGACATGATGAGGTGTTTACTTGTTTGTGATGTGTTCTTGTTGGGGGGTTTCTTGATTCTGTATATATAGGTTGGGAGAATGGCGGGTCAATTTGCTAAGCCGAGATCAGACCCGTTTGAGGAGAAGGACGGGGTGAAGCTGCCTAGTTACAGAGGAGACAATGTGAACGGTGATGCTTTTGAAGAGAAGGCTAGGATCCCTGATCCTGAGAGGATGATTAGAGCTTATTGCCAATCTGCAGCCACTCTGAATCTTCTCAGGGCTTTTGCCACCGGAGGATATGCAGCTATGCAGAGGGTTACACAATGGAATTTGGACTTCACCGAGCACAGTGAGCAGGGAGATAGGTATGTGTAACTTGCAACCTTGTTTTATCTCTTTCATTCTGCTTTTTCATCTGGTTTTATTACTGGAATTGGTATTGACTCATGTGTTTTTATTGTTTTTAAGTTGAGAAAACCTTCTTTGGGTAGAGAATTAGACTTATGTGCTTGGGGGTGGGGTGGGGTGAGAACGAATCGTTGGCGTTGAGTGTTGAATTTGATTGGATTGGCTTTCCTGTGAGTAGAGAATATAAACTTTTCTGATGTAAAAAATCAAGAAAATAGCACTTGGAATTTTCTCACAATTGGTTTTTTTAAGTAGAAGAAAACTTGTTATTTCTGCAAAGTTTTGTCTATAATGTTTTCAGCTGTCATTTTCATCATTGAAAGGATCAATTTCGTATCTTTATGAATAATAAGAAACTGATGTTTACTATACTACTCTTTCAGTTCCAGTGTTATGAATGAAAGAAATTTACGTGTATCACTCTTTCCATAATCATAGCCCTCTTCTATATTTTCTAGTTTCAGTGTAATTTACAGAAAATCTAGACTGGCTTTCTCTTTTTGTAAATCAAAGTCCACTAACTAATGGGGTGCTAACAAACCCTAAAACTAACACAAATGTAGCTAAACTTCAAGGAGCGTTACGCCCTTACTATAATTTGTGTTGTAAGAAAGGGTAAGCTTTAACTAAAAGGAGAAACTTATAAGTTTCACAGGCCATAGAAACTTCAAAAGTTTTGTTTTCTTGATACTTCATAAACCATTAGATAAGTAATGGTTGGGATGGAAGATAGGAAACTGTGTGTAGCACTTATTTCCCCTTAGATGTATAGGAAACAAAATTATGATATTTGTTCGCGAATATCCAGGTGAAACTAGCTGTAATCAGATGGTAGAAACTAGAAACTAAGAAGACATAATAACGGTTTATGCAGGTGGTACAAGGTATGTGAGGAAGTGAGAACGTACGAATAACTGTATTTTTTCATATGCTGACTATTAAGAAATAGAGCTAACAACACAATGATTAGAAAGAGAACAGGACATATTGCTATAGTCGCTTTTGTAAGCTGTTTTTCACATCCATACAAACTTTGGAAATTATTGACCGTTACAACCTTTATTAGAGCTATGTGAATCACATATTTATGGCTTGTGCTTGATGGAGCAACATGTGGACAACACGTGAAGGAGAGAGATTTTTTTTTTTTGCTAAAAGTGTGCTATTTGATGATAAAAAGTTAAAAAACATTTGCTTTGAATTTAAAGGATGTCCCAACTGATGACATGCCCTTATATTTTAGGCAAAACAAGTATTAGAGTGTATATGAAAGCTAAGCACGTGTAACAGTGATTAAAAGTTTAAAACTTTTTTTCACCCAGTTTCATTGCTTCTAAATTCTAAGACGACTAACGTAAATTCTATGTCAATATTCGAAACGTTATTTGTGATTGTCCCAAATTTTGTAGTTGTTATATATAGTTAATATGTGTTGCTTGAGGTAAATAAAATATGTTCTTGTAAAATGACAGATACCTAGAGCTTGCTCACCGAGTCGATGAGGCCCTTGGATTTATGGCTGCTGCTGGCCTCACAGGGGATCATCCTGTAATGAAAACAACCGAGTTCTGGACTTCACACGAATGCTTGTTGTTGCCATATGAACAATCACTCACTAGGTTGGACTCAACATCTGGTCTCTACTATGACTGCTCTGCCCATATGCTTTGGGTCGGGGAACGGACCAGGCAGCTCGACGGTGCCCATGTTGAGTTTCTAAGAGGAGTTGCTAATCCCCTAGGAATTAAGGTAACCATAATTTTTTAAAAGTCGTAGGATGCTTTTGTAAGCAAGATTTACTTCCCCCAGTTCCCCGGTTGACATTTGATTCTTCATTTATTTCCTCCCAATGAAGGCGTTTAAGTTGTTACTTGACATTCTTTTCTTGAAGCTGAATAATTTAAATCATATTGCAGGTAAGTGATAAGATGGATCCAAATGAGCTTGTTAGACTCATTGAGATCTTGAATCCCCAAAACAAGCCAGGGAGAATAACCATAATCACAAGGATGGGAGCTGAAAATATGCGAGTAAAGCTTCCGCATCTGATCAGGGCTGTACGGAGAGCTGGGCAAGTTGTTACATGGGTCAGCGATCCCATGCATGGAAACACTATAAAGGCTCCATGTGGACTCAAAACTCGCCCCTTTGATTCCATCAGGGTAAAATTCTCACCTAATTTTCTTTTGATTGGCATAGAGGCTTTAGGTAGTCTGAGAAACATGAATATCTATAAGATCATGTGAGTTACAGCTATTTTCCCTCGGAATATTCTTCAAATTATTCCAAAATCATCATCACCTGTGGACTTATATGATAATCTGAAAAAAGAGCATGGTCATTAGAAGCCAGATTTGGTAGGTCGCATAAGGTCCACGTATACAACATAACAAAGTGAAGCACAGTGGAGAGTTATTTGGTTTATTTTGATTAGGAACAATAAGAAATGTCATTTTAGAGTGGGGTTGGATTTCTTTATCATATCATTTTGTGGGATATGTGGTTCCTGGTTTGGGGCCCATTTTGATTCATTGTGAGATCTTCCACAGGCAAAGCAAATGAAACCAAAGGTTTTCAAGCACTAATTGAACAAACCTTGACTTGACATGATGGAGTTCTAAGTTTTAACCCTTACCAACCTAACCCATTTTGATTCATGCATCTAACTTTTTGCTTTTACCCCATACTTCGTTGAGCAGGCGGAGGTGCGAGCATTCTTTGATGTGCACGAGCAAGAAGGAAGCCACCCGGGTGGAGTTCATCTGGAGATGACAGGCCAGAATGTGACGGAGTGCATTGGAGGATCAAGGACGGTGACATTCGATGATTTGAGCTCTCGTTACCACACACACTGCGACCCAAGGCTCAACGCCTCACAATCCCTTGAACTGGCTTTTATCATTGCCGAGAGGCTCAGAAAGAGTAGGATCAGGTCGGGGCAGTCCCTTGCTTAGGACCTTCAATAAAAATGGTTTTGGAAAACCAGCCACAAAATAGTATTTTTCCATTTCGTTTTTTTTTTCACCCCACTTAAAAAGAGTTGCTACTATACATATGACCGTAACAGTGTTTGTTAATTGTTATACATGGACATGGACCACTTTAGGTAGTAAGCTTATTTATATTGTTGTGTGCTTTAATCTTTTATGTGTATATTATTGCCTAGTGATGGAACTGTCTTTTGGAGTTTTTTTGTGGGCGCATATGCTAAAATGCTATGTCATTTGTCACTTGGAATCCTTGCCGACAATGAAGAAATTATGCTTCTGTTAACATTTCCTTTTTCTTTCTTCTCCTTCTCCTTTTTCTGCCTTATTTTGCAGTTACTAATTGGCCAGTGATAAGTCTTCATATCAAATGAAATTTTGTTATGCAATGGATTAGTTTTTGATGTATTAGATTGTGGAATACCATGGGAAAACAAACTATGAGCTACTCTCCTTTATCAAAGGAGTTTTTGTTTGACCTCTAATTATCTTGCAAGGACCTTTAATTTTTTCTTTTTGGGGACATACACTCTACTCACACACACATACCTTCTCCTCTCACTATGGTTCATTTCATCCGCCAGCTATGGCTGGGTATCGAACCCTGGTGGACCTTTAATTATCTTACAACTTACAAGGACCGAATAGAATTAAGAGGAAGAAATTAAGCAGTTCTACTCGGCCTGTGAAATGCCCATATATTTTTTGTTTATTGATAATATAGGTCGAAATGCCAAAAATATCCATATTATTCTTAATTGCAAAATTTGACCAGACCCAAGAAAATAACCAAATGGAACTCAGAAAGGCCTTTAGAGTTTGGACCAAACCAAATTCCCACGGTGCTTGCCAATTGCCAATAACCAAATAATTTTTTCTTTTACAAGGAAATTGGAAGTTTTATGGGCTAAGTCTCCACCTCCTTATATTGGGCTACGGGAACTCAATTCATTCTTGTGGTCTAGAAAAAAAAATATCTCACAGTATTCACAATTTGATAAGTCGAAGGCTAATTCGTTACGAATTTCAGCTATATTTAAGGGTATGCAACTTATATAGTGGGCAAATGATGTATCAGGCCCATTTGAAAGGATAATAAAATGATAAATTTCAGTCCTTCTTGACACACAAAATCCTTTTTTTTTTCTACCAAAAAAATATCCTTTTCTTAAAAAATAAGTTTAGCCCTTTCTTTTTGGTATTTAAGTTTAGCCCCTATAGTTTTATGTTTTTGCCTCTTCTCAAATTATACTTTTCATATTGCCCCCAACTAAACGAAAGCTCTTCTCCACACCCTGGTCAGAACAGGAATATTTGGAGGAGTCATTTGACTATTTAGTATTTACTCTAAACAAATCCATTAGCAGTAAAAGTATTAAATTGATCCAATTTAAAAAAGAAGAAAGAGCGGAAGAGAAGAGAAGAGAAGAGAAGCGAGGAGGGTGAAGGCCTGAAGGGTGCCGTAACAATTACGAAAAGCGCGCACACGGTAAGGAATAATGATGCGCTTTCAAACCACGCGGTCCGCAACTCTGAACCATTATTAAATTAAATACAATCTGACTCGAACATATTCCATAATTCTGATTTCTGAAGCTGAGCTAAACTAGCAAGAGAAAGAGAAAGAGAAAGAGAAAGAGAAAGAGGTCCCTAATTCCCCGTTTCGATGGATACTTCTTCTTCAGCGCATAGAGATCGCAGGGAAGAAGCTCTCGGAGACCTTCGTGTCCTTCCTGATGAAACCCTCTGCTCAATCCTCGACTTTCTCTCTCCCCGCGACGTTGCTCGCCTTGCCTGCGTTAGCAGGTATTCACATCCATTCCTTCCTCTCTCCCATTTGCTTCATCTTTTGTTTAATTTCACTTTCATTCATCCATCATTTCAGCTTCACATTACTAATTAACTGCCATGCTCTGCTTCCCTTCTTGTCCAATCATTTTTACACAATCACGATTCATTCGTATACACCGTTTCATTATTCATTCAATTCACGATATTTTGCAATGCTTGATTAAAAAGCAATTTTTTAGATATAGGAACTAAAAAATATATATATATATCAGACTTGAGAGTTCATTTAAACTCAATTAGCTTAAGTACTTCACTAGTAAACTCGATTTAGGGACCTAATCTTGTAACGAGAGAGATAGTCTGAAAACCTTGGTTGATGGATTCTGGCCAATTTTTTATTTACATTCTTTTTTTTTTGGTTAATCTTTGTGACTTTGTGGGCAGTGTCATGTACATATTGTGCAATGAGGAACCACTGTGGATGAGTCTATGCCTTAAAGGAGCATCTGGTTTACTTCAGTACCAAGGCTCTTGGAAGAAAACTACCCTGCTGCATAAGTATGTCTCTCCTGCCTTCCATTCATGCTTCTAAGTTAACATTTAGTATCCATTTCCCTTTCTGTTTTGGTTTGTACTTTTATGCTAACGTATTCCGAGTTGGGAATCATGAATGCAGTGAGAATCTGCCAGACGAATACAGAGAGTATCAACTGCGGCCCTTATACTTTGATGGTAATAGTTTTGATTCTTCGGGGATCTTATGAGCCATTTTAGATGTTTGCTCTAAACCAGGGATCTTGCCTTCCTGCAGGGTTCAACTCTTTATTTTTGTACAGGAGATTATACCGATGTCATACCACATTGGAAGGGTTTCATGCAGATGATGGAAATGTGGAAAGAAGGAAAGA
>JASCZI010181569.1:11731-28519 GCA_036250425.1 Stylosanthes scabra
TAATGATTCTTGAATATGTTTGAATGCCTATTCTCTCGAACTAAACAATCCAAAACATGAAAGGTCGATTATTTGTCAACAACCGAATCTTTAAACATTCATGACAAAGAATCAAAAAAGATGCAAATCAATCATCTATGTGATAAAAATTCAGATTCATATAATGGCACATACATTAAAAACATCATCTCTAATGCAAAGAACACACATGAAAGATCATTCTTGAACTAGCTTATGCTATCAAGATCAATGCAAGACCAAAATTCCGGTCACTTATTCAATCAAACATCAACAAAGACAATGCATAAACCATCAAATAATATGTTTAATCTCATGAACCGGTGTAGAAAGTAAACCAAAGTAAGAACCAATTATACATCTCTGTTATCTTGATCCTTGAATTGATGAACAAGAAGAATCCTTTGAATAATAGTAGAACTTGCATATTTGAATATATTATTGGATTAATCCATTGGCTTGATAGAATAGAGCTCCTCCTCCTTAATCTTCAAATGAGTTTAGCCACTCATGATGATAAATGACTTCAAGAAATGTATGAATGTTGTTCTTGAATACATGAACATTCAAAGAAAGTATGGAAAAGATAGAATCTTCAACGAAAAGAAGGTAGAACTGAATTGCCTCTTTACTAAATTGAAATTGAAAGCTACAAGACTTGATGAAAAACTTCAAAGAAAACTAGAACTAAAACTAGAGAGAAACTAAAGATGAATTCTCTAAAGTAAAATGATGTAAAAGTCCTAATGTATGATAATGTGTTGTAATGTGAAGTTTTTCATCTATATATAGGTTTACAGAATGGATAAATGAAATACAAATGCATTAGAAATGAAATTTCAATTCTGCCCAAAACAGAGTGTTCCCACGCCTAGACTTTGGCTTCCACGCCTAGGCATGGGCCTCTGCTCAAACTTTGGCGAGAATGCTTGTAAATAGAACCTCCCCCACGCCTAGACTTTGGCTCTAGCGCCTAGGCGTGGGTCTTGGATGATCAAGGGATGCCTAGGCGTTGGTGTGGCGCCTAGAGTTTGAGCTTGGGATGTGCTTGGCTACGCCTAGGCGTTGGCTTCCATGCCTAGGCATTGGCTTTTAGTGATCCTGGAGGCTTAGTCCTTGCTTAGCCATGCCTAGACTTTGGCTTCCATGCCTAGAAGTGGGTTGTTTGGCCTCAGCTTCTAACTTGGACACCTAGGCGTTGAGTTCCACACCCAGGCATGGGGCTTTGGTCAGAAATGCTCCAAAACTCTGTTTCTTGCTCCTCAAGCTTCCTTTATCCATTTTTCTTGTAATTTAACAATAAAATACTCAAAGTACCAATGTTTTCTCATAATTAAACATGTACTAACATTTTATCACAATTTTGCCAATTTTATTACGATTCCAAGTTAATTAGATGAAGAATACAACATGAATTAGGAGAATATATCTACAATGATGCTCATGCATCAGCCAACAATAAATATTCAAATTTTAAATAAAATTTAAATTCATATTAAATTAGTTCTTGAGTTATCAGATTAAAAAGACTAAAGCATTTTATAGGAAAATAACTTTTTCTTTTTGAACCTTTTTCAAATTTCAAAATAAACTTTGTTCCCAAAATTTTGAGATAAAACTCAAATTGGCACCTGAAATTTGAATCGCGTCTCAAATTAGCTCTTGAATTTTCAACTTCCTCAATTTGGCCCTCGAAATTTCAATATGTGACTCACATAGGTCCCTGAATAGTTTTCCGTAAACGACGTGCTGATATGACATGCTGATGTGGACAGTTAGTGGATAACAGTGTCACATCTCATAACATAATTTGTTCACGTGTCATAATATTATTTGTCTACGTATCATCATTATATTCATTAATTTCAAGAGCTAAAATGGATCACAAGTGAAATTTCAAAATCATATTTGAGTTATGTACAATGATAAGATAATAGTGACACGTAAAAAAATAATATTATGACACGTGACACTAATGTCCACATCAGTATGCCACGTGTCACTAATTGACACTTTGTCACTCGATTTCACATAGTCAAACTTTCTTTTGCCACATGACGTGGTCAAACCTTCTTTTAACACATGACATTAATTGTCCATATCAACATGTCACATCAGCACGTCATTAACAAAAAACTATCTAGGGGCAACGTAAGTGATAGATTAAAATTTCAAAAGAAAATTCATGGATTAATTTGAGACGCGATTTAAATTTAAAATGCCAATTTGAATTTTAACTCCCAAAAGCTAAAATGGATCACAAGTGAAATTTCAAAATCATATTTGAGTTATGTACAATGATAAGATAATAGTGACACGTAAAAAAATAATATTATGACACGTGACACTGTTGTCTACATCAAAAGCTAAAATGGATCACAAGTGAAATTTCAAAATCATATTTGAGTTATGTACAATGATAAAATAATAGTGACACGTAAAAAAATAATATTATGACACATGACACTATTGTCCACATCAGTATGCCACGTATCACTAATTGATACTTTGTCACTCGATTTCACGTAGTCAAACTTTCTTTTGCCACATGACGTGATCAAACCTTCTTTTAACACATGACATTAATTATTCATATCAATATGCCACATCAGCACGTCATTAATGAAAAACTATCTAGGGGCCAACGCAAGTGATAAGATTAAAATTTCAAAAGAAAATTCATGGATTAATTTGAGACGCGATTTAAATTTAAAAAGCCAATTTGAATTTTAACTCCCAAAATTGATTTTCCATGAGTATTTTACATTGACCTTTGAGTGTCTATCACATGAAGAGACAATGAAACTGCAATATTAAAAGCCATTACACTATTACTAACAAAAATAAATAATAAATAGTATTCTTAACAGCGTATACGCTATTTTTCTTCCCTAATCCTACCATAAATTTACCAAATAATCTTCCCCTCAGCATTCGTAAATGCACATAAATCACAGGTCATATAATAGTACCTGAACATGTTCAAATCATTCATTTAACTGTATGATCATTAGTAAAGTCATACACTTACATCACCAACAACTGGATAAGATAATATAGTCTATGCCAGAATCTCAACTCAAGACTGTTCTAATTTGATATCTCAGTAAGTACATACAAAAAAAAAAAACAAGCTTCAAACAGGAGTAAAATATCTCAAAATTCCACCTTCATCATCTTTTCTTAAAACCATACTTCTTGCGTTCATAGAATAAATCGGTTTTGGCACTCCCCAAATTAACAATTTTGGGGCAGCCATCCCTATCTTTTTCCTGCTGTGTGCATTCCTTGCAGTAGTACGCATCAGATATTCCCACCCCTCCACATATGACACAGCGGCCCTGAAATGATCCGTAGTTGCATTCGTCACAGACCCGGACAAGTGTACAAGGACGCACATAAGAGTCACAAATCACACACTTGCCGTCGCATTTCTCGCAAAGTCGTCCAATGGCAATTCCTGGCTGCTTTCGGCACATAATCAAATCAGGATGATGCTTCGCCATATTCTCAACACCCTGCTAGATGGCAAGCGTATATATAACCCCTAACTCAACTGGAATTCGAACAACATGAAAAGCAACTCAGTAAAGCAATATAACACTTGCAAAACAAGGTAAAATATAAAATCTACAAGCAAAATGTTGGTATAGCTTCACTGTTGAGATGTGTAAATTAGCAACTTCTGATCAAATGACATCAGGTATGCAAAGTGCATTAGCCAACGAAACCGTGAAACCTATTCAAACCATAGGCTCAAATGGTTTCTTCCTTAGATTGGCTACAACATGGTCTTATAAGTGGAAAATGCATGCTGAGAACAGTCAATAATCGCAATGAACAACTGATTACCGAAAAAATAAATAAACAAATAAATTATTAAAAATACAAAATTTCCATTTTTCTAGTTGATATCCCTGAAAAATAAAGTGATGGGGCAAGTATTCATTAATAATACCATAAAACGATTTGCCCCTAGATGGCTGAAAGTAACAAAAACATACCAGCTCAATTATTAATAGGTGTCGCAGTATAATCCTTTGTAACATAACTGTTAAGTAGTGTTTGTTTAGAGGGACTAGAACAGAGATTTGGGAACTAGGACTCAGCATCCTACTTGGTAACCTCCAGAAGGTGGGGACACAGGAGATTGAAATTGTTGGAAATGAAAACTGAAATTTTAATAATTACTTTTACTCAAATATCCTCACTCATTATTAAAAAGTTTCTAATACTAATTTTTATCCCTTCTCTACTCACTTAATTCGGGTCTTGATCTCTGCCTTTGTTTCTTAATAAATTTTAAACCAAACACAATAACAAACTTAATTCAATCGCAGTTTCAGTCTCTATCTCTCGGTCTTTGTCTCTCCATCCTAGCAAGCTAAAAAGAATTGATACCTAAGCTTGTGAACTACTTAGCTTAGCTTTGTATCGGAATAAAATACTTATGCAAAACAATGCCTTATTAAACCATTGATTGCGGATGGCAGCTCAAGGTGGTGAGCCAAAAATCCACCATAGGATTATGGCATATTGTAGCTTGTTTGGGCGAACTTTTCATAAAACATCTTTTTTAGAGCTATTTTAAAAAAAAAATTCTACAAAAATAAAAATAATTTTATATTTGAATATCTCATGTAATAATATTTTTTTATTTGTAAGTTTGGGTATAACAATGAAGCACTTTTTTTATTTATTATGGTAAAAACATTTTTTTTCGAGTAAAAAAATCTTTTAAAAAAATGTAAATTGTATTTTCTGAATGAAGATTTTTTTTTACTAGTAGAAATTTACTAAACACACAAAAAAAATAAAAAAAATTCAAGAAAAAAAAATCTTTTAGGCAAATAATGAGCCCAAATAAGCTGTAAAAATACATGTATATGCACATTGCACACAAAATATGCAGAAAAACTGCACATGCAATAAATCATAAAATGTAATCAAGATAAACAATTTTAAACTCAAAAGGCATGCAATTAATTCATCAAAATTATCAAATAAGCATACCATCAAAGTCATAACACACCAAAAAACATAAGACAGAGAACTTAAATACTATGATCTCAAAAGAAAGACCAAAGCCATTGTTTCACCATTTTGGCTGTCTTGAAGTAGCCAAGTAGGCATAATGAACCTATGTAAATTGAATTAAAAGATGGGAGAAGAGAGGTTTATAATTTTAAGACAAAAAACGGAAGAAGGATAGAAGAGGAGAGATTTATAAAACTGAAACACTGGAACAGGGTAAAGAAAAAAAAAAAAAAAAAAACAAGAAACACACTCAAACCCACCCGTTCCCTTAGGGTTTTTAAAATTAACAACCTTGAAAATATATAACACAAGTAATTCCAAACGGTGGAGAGCTAACCTGTGATGAGAAGTGAAGGCTTGAAAACGGTATTGATTTGCAAGGAATGTGAGGAAAGAGTTGTGCAGAGAAAGAGAGAACGACGAGAATAAAAATGGTGTGCGAGAAACAAACGGAACATGTGAGAAAAATCCAGACCTGTCCACGATATTGTCCACGCCTAAGAATGTAGAATTGGGCCTAGCCCACTCTTTTTTTTGTATTTTTCTAATATTTTTCTTTCATATGTGTTTAACAAAATGATTTAGATCCATTGACCAAACATAAAAATTATTTTATTTTTGGTGGAGGACCAAAAGTAAAAACTAAATAATTCATATCTACTCCAAAATAAAAGTAAAAGAAAATAATTGGAAGGAAGCAACAAAATGAAATAATAACAGGAAGCGATCTAGGCTCCGCTAGGGTTTGGAGTAAGCTGTACGGACACATCCTTACGTAACGAGTGAGTTCCCTTATCTGCGATGAGGGGCGGTTATGTGAGAGAAGGGGCCTCTCGTTCTCATGCACCAAGGGAAACTCATAGACTAGAAGAAGAACCACCAAGTAGATCAGCAAAGAAGAGCAAGGTAAAAGAGGGGAGCGTAGAAGCTGGGCATGTCAATGAGGTGGAAGGAGCTGAGGTGACTATGGAGGAAAGGATGAGAGAGGTTGAAGCAGGAAAAGAAGCAACAGAAATGGAGAAAGAGAGGCACAGAAGGAGGGAAGATAATCTGGAAGGTCACTCCAGAAAACGCTCTTCTATTAGTATGGTTAAAGGCCCGGACTTTGTCTTTGAGTCGGAGTCTGAGGATGATGAACTTGAAGAAGAAGATGAGGATGAATCGGGAGAGGAGTCTGAGTTTGTCTATTCAGATGATGAGGGGATTCAGCCAGGCACTGAAGAATGGAACGACAAGAGATTAGTACCAAGGAGGAAGATTGTGTGGGAGGAGGACGGATGCCCAACCCTCATAGTAAACCAAGCTGAACAAAGAAGACTTAATAGCCTCTGGAGCATGACGTTAATTGTGAAGCTTCTGGGGAGGAGAATTGGATATGGAGTCCTCAAGAAGAGACTAGATGCAATGTGGGGGAAGGAGGGTGCTGTCAGTCTAATAGATGTGGGAAATGAGTTCTTCCTAGTGAGATTCACAGCGAGAAATGATTATGATCTTGCTCTAAAAGAAGGACGATGATTTTTTATAGCTATCTAACAGTTCAGAGATGGAGAGCGGATTTTGATCCAAGTGGAGAGGAGCTTAAGAAGGTTGCAGGGTGGATCAGAATACCTGAACTCCCAATGGAATATTATGACAAGCATATTCTGCGGACTGTGGGAAATGCCATTGGCAAAACCCTCAAAATTGATTATAATACAGCAGCTCAGGCAAGAGGGAAATTTGCAAGAATCTGTGTGGAACTAGATCTGTCGAAGCCCTTGCAATCCAGACTGCGTGTTAAGAGAAAAATGGTTTTGGTAAAATATGAGGGACTTCATGAAATATGTTTCTCTTGTGGAAGATGTGGCCACACAATGGATATCTGTCCAGAGGCGAAGCAAGGAAAAGCTGCCGAATGGGAAACCAGTGATCAAGGTGCGAAGGGAGGAGGTGTTGCTCTAGACACGACGACTGTGAAGCAGGGGTATTATGGTCCATGGATGACAGTTCAGAAGACAAGGAGGGGTAGAAGAGTCAATATGGAGAAAGGAAACGACAGCAATGATAGAGCAAACAATGGCTCCAGATACGCAGCCCTTCAAGGTAATGAAAATGAAGAGGAAAATCGGGAAGGACAAAATGGTACGGAAAAGGAGGTACAAAAGGATGGGAATAATGAGCAACCAAAAAGGGCATTTCTATCAGGGAGCATGATGCGTAAGGAACGTGCAAAGTTTGTGGTGGACTGTGATGTGGGACAAGGCTGTCCCAGAAACGCCTCCTGACATTGGTCATGGTACGAGAAGAATAATACCTCAGAATGGTCTTGGTAATGTACCCATTGATACCAATCAGGATGCAATGATTGTAGTGGGGCTAGAAGAGAATTGCATGTATGAAGGGGAGAAGGGTAACGACACAATTGAGTTAGGGTATAACCCAGACCAAGATGCCACAAGGAATCCTAAACCACCTGATTTACAGCGGATGAATTTGGGCCAAGAAATGGAGTTTGGCCCATTGGAGACAGAACACATCCCAGGACAAGAAGATGGGAAGGGCCATATGTTGATAGATTTGCAAGTGAAGGAAGGGGTAGCAAAGCCCTGTGGGATTGAAGATATGATTATGGACCCTCATTTTGAGGGGGATGTAATGCAGGCCTAATGGGCCTTGGGGTCCTATTCCAACCAATCTTTTAAATGATTATATTCTGTTGGAATGTTAGGGGTGCAGCTGGAAGGAATTTCAGTAGGGGTTGTAAGGAGTATTTGAGAGTGCATAAGCCTGATGTGGTTGCACTTCTAGAAACAAGGTGTAGTGGAGAGAGTGCAGATAGAGTAATCCATGACTTGGGCTTTAATCATTCCATCCTGGTTCAAGCTAGGGGCTTCAGTGGTGGTATCTGGTTACTTTGGAATAGGAATGATATTGATTTGCATCCCATTAATACCCATGACCAATTCATTTTTGCTAGGGTCCAGAAAGGACTTAAACCTCCTTGGCTCCTTTCAATCATCTATGGAAGCCCTAGAGAGGTGGAGAGAAGAATTGCGTTCAGCAAAATTCAGTCGATTGCAGAGACGGTAGATGAACCTTGGCTTATGGTTGGAGATTTCAATGCCATCTCTGATCCAAGCGAGAAGAAGGGGGGGATTCCGGCGGATAACAGAAAGTGATTAGAGTTTGTTCGATGGATTTCAGATTGTCACCTCATTGATTTGGGGGCAAAAGGCACGAAGTATACTTGGAGGGGTGCAGTTAGAGATAATCGGCACAGAGTCTTTGAAAGACTAGATAGAGGGCTCTGCAATAACATATGGAGAATAGCTTTCGCGAATGCTTACATCGAGTGCCTAACCAAAACTCACTCGGATCATCACCCCCTCCTTGTCAAGTTGGAGGGTGATCCCGTGGAGAGATGTAGAAGACCATATAGATTCGAAAGTTTTTGGATGCAACATGGTGACTTCAGGAGACTGATCTCAAATAGCTGGAAGAAGGATGGAAATTATCACAGCAAAATTCACAACCTCAAAAGGGATATAGATGAGTGGAATAAAACTTGCTTTGGAGATATTTTCAGAAGGAAAAGACACATTATAGCTAGATTGAATGGGCTGCAGCGTTGTAATTCCTATGGGTGGAGCAGAAGATTGGATGAGTTGGAGCACCAGCTCCAGAAAGACCTGGAATATACTCTTGTTCAAGAAGAGAGGCTTTGGTTCCAGAAATCCAGAGCAAAGTGGATCCAAGATGGGGACACAAATACCAGGTATTACCATGTCAAAACCATGATTAGGAGGAACAGAAACAGAGTGTTTGGGCTAAGAAATGAACATGGGGATTGGGTGGATAGGCAGGATCTACTTGAGGTGATGAACCTGAACTACTATAAAGATTTATTTAAGGAGGAGATGAATGATAGACCAAGCATTTGCTATCAGAAATCCTTCCCTCCTATTCCCACTGAGCTGCAAGAGGCTGATGTTTGTAGGGTCCCTAAAATTCATGAAATTAGAAATGTTATTTTCCATACTGGAGCCCATAAGGCGCCTGGTGTCGATGGGTTGCCTGCAATTTTCTATCAACAGAATTAGGAGATTATTCACAAAGAAGTAGAGGAGGTAATCACTGCTATCTGGAGAAATCTAGAGTTGATTTCTGATATCAACAACACAATGATTTGTCTCATTCAAAGGTGGATAAACCAGAATTTATGAGTCAATTTCGGCCAATCTCTCTTTAGAATGTCATCTATAAAGATATATCCAAGATTCTGGTAAATAGAATTAAGCCCTTCCTCCAGGATCGGATATCACCTTTTCAGTCTAGTTTCATTCCAGGCCGAAATATACATGATAATATTATCATTGTGAAGGAAATGGTCCACTCCATGAAAAGAATAAGAGGCAATAGGGGTTTCATGACAGTGAAAATAGATCTCGTCAAAGCCTATGATAGATTAAGTTGGGACTTTGTAGAGGAATCTTTGAAGGAGTTTGCTATTCCAGAGAGAATTAGAATTATTATCTAGAAGTGTGTGAACTCCCCTCTCCTGTCAGTTCTCTGGAATGGGAGGCAATCTGATTATTTTTCTCCCTCTCGTGGGATTAGACAAGGTGACCCCTTATCGCCGTACATATTTGTAATCTGTATGGATTGTCTTTCCCATTTAATTGCTGAAGCTGTTGATAATGGTGACTAGATTCCGATGAGAGCGGGCAGAAGTGGTCCTCAAATATCCCATCTCATGTTTGCTGATGACTTAATCTTGTTTATGGAAGCATCTACAAGCCAGATTGAGAAGGCCCTCAAGATTCTTAACAATTTCTACGAGGCCTCGGGTCATATAATCAATAAAGAGAAAACTAATATATACTTCTCTAAGAATGTCAGCTATGGGACTAGACAAAGCATAGTAGACAGAAGTGGTTTCAAAGAAATCAGGGACATTGGGAGATATCTTGGAGCTTTGATCCAGGGTGGGAGAGTTCATCGAGGTCAATTCACTCACATCCTTGATAGAATTAATGGGAAGCTTCAGGGATGGAAGACTAAGTGTCTTTCAATGGCTGGGAGAATTACTCTTGCTCAATCGGTTATAGGGTCTATGGCCCTTTACCCGATGCAGCATAGTAAGGTGCCGAAGAGCATTTGCATTGATATCGAAAGACTGCAAAGAAACTTCATATAGGGTCATGCAAATGATGTGAGGAAAACTCATCTAATTGGATGGAAGAAGATTACTGTCCCTAAAGAGGCTGGAGGCCTTGGAATTAGAAAGGTTAGCCTGATGAATGAAGCTTTTATCTTGAAGAGATGTTGGAACTTGATCAACAATCCAACAGCTCTATGGTCCCAAGTTCTCATTGGCAAGTATGGGAGGGGGAATAGATTGCATCAAAGTATCACAGTCATGAATGGGGACTCTCCCCTGTGGAAAAACATGGCTACTTCTTGGTCTGATCTCAAGTAGAACGCTGGTCATTTGGTTGGAGATGGAAGTAATGTTAAGTTTTGGCTTGATGAGTGGTTGAAACCTGGTCTCAGATTATGTCAACTTGCCTCGCCTATGTTAGAGGAGGCAGAGCTCAACAATAACATTAATCACTATGTTCAGCAAAATAGAAATTGGGATACCCAAAAACTAAACTATCTTCTGCCAAACGAGATTATTCAAGACATAAGTTCCTTTATGGCGCCTATGGAAGGAGATGGAGAGGACACCTTCTACTAGGAACAGAGCCCACAGGGAGAATTCTCCATAAAAAATGCCTACAAGCTTCTTGATAATCATGGCTATCAGCAGAATGACGTCTGGAAGTTGATATGGAATTGGAAGGGAATTCAGCGACCTAAAGTCTTTATATGGCAACTCAATCATAACAACATCCTCACTGCTAGTAAAATTATCAAATGGTATCCTACTCATAATCCCTTGTGCTTGAGCTGTAATGGGGATATTGAAACCCCTCTGCATGTTATTAGAGATTGTCCAAGAGCTTCCCATGTTTGGTCAAAACTGATTAACCCGAGGCTTACTTTCCTATTTTTCGGTCTAGACTTCGGGAGTGGATTCATGCTAATTTGAAGGATAATTGGGGAATTGGAACTCAGGAGGAATGGATGGATATTCATGATCACTGCGTGGAAGATATGGTATTTTAGGAATGGGTATGTCCATTCCAATATGAGTACTACTGCTCCTATGCAGATTAAACTCATTCAAGAGGTCATTGAGGAGATAAAACAGGGAAGGAATCAGGCTCGCTCTAATGTGACCAATTCTTCTGATTCGATGCTCATTGGATGGTCTCCACCTTCGGAAGGATGGGCTAAGTTAAATACTGATGGAGCTGCCAGAGGAAACCCGGACCTGGCAAGTAGAGCTGGTGTCATTCGCGATGCTGATGGTAATTGGATCAGTGGTTTTGCTACGAAGATGGGATCGCTTTTGCCATTGAAGCAGAGGTGGCTGCCATTCTAGAAGGTCTGGAGCTTGCTTGGAAGGTGGGATTGAGGAAAATCGTGATTGAATCTGATTCAATGGGTGCTGTGGAGCTTGTTCGGAATCCCCCTAAGAGCCACCCTCTCATCACCAGAAATCTGCATAGGATTCAAAATATGATTAGAAGAAATTTGCAAGTCTCGATTAAGCATAACTACCGAGAAACCAACCGAGTAGCAGATTACTTAGCAAACTATATTCTGGACATGCAGGAGAATCACTTGGAGTTTAATAATGCTCCTCAAGGGGCTAATTTGCTAATTTGGGCTGATTTTAGTGGGGTTCGTTATACCTGGGTAGCTAGTTTGTTTTCGTTTTTGGCCTAAGGGCCCCCACTGTATAAAAAATAATAATAATAATTGAGAAGGTTTTTTGTTACAACTTTTATTTGCAAACACCAAACAATGCATAAACAATTGAGGTTTAGATTTTTGTTAATTTTGATCGACATGAATTGGAACTTTATTTAAGCATATGTCGCTGCCAAGTTACCAATGAGTTTATTTGTATACAAAACAGAATTTAAACTCTTGACACTGTTTTAAGTGGATTGGTAAATTGACCATTAGATTCATCTAAATTTATTTTTTACATATATAGTTATAAAAAAATTGTAATTTCTAAACTTTGAGTCAAAACATTTTTTTAATTAATGGAATAAATTCTCAAAATAAATTAGCACCACAACTGATCTAGAACACAACCCAAAATCGAAATGAGAGTAATTGATGAGTAGCTTACATGACATTACTCTCTTTCATACTCTAAGAGGTAAAAGTTCAAATTTTATCAAATGTAATTGGAAAAAAAAAATACATGAGAATAATGTTATCTTGACAATCTATGATAAAAAAAAATTTCATGTGAATAAAATGAGGAGAAGCATATAAATTTATTTTAAAAAATTAATAAAAATTAAGTGACACATTTTTCTAGATAAATATTTAACTAGAACAAATAATCGATTGTACCCACGAAAGTTGCGAACACCGATAAAATTACCCATTAAAAAACAAAAGTAACTTTGTACCCATGAAAGATGCAATTTGTTTGACAAAAGTAACTAAACACTAACCCTTTTAAAAAATTTAAGCATATTCCCGAAATTACCCTCATCCCTTTTACATCCTTTTCTCTCACCATCAGTCCATCGCCTCCACCCCTTTCTCTCTCATAGTCAAACCACAGTTTCACACCATCTTCATTAACAAAAAAATTTGTCCTTCTCCATCATTGTTGTTCCCTCCCAACCTTTTCCATTTCTACCATTGCGGGCCTAGCCTTTCCCTTCACCATATCCCCACCTCCAACCTTTTTTCACCAACTTCACCTCTTCCTCCACTTCCACCTCCAACTCCAACATCGTTTTCTCACCACCAACACCAACTTCATGCATGGCCAAAATCAAATTTCCAACTGCCTAAGCTGTTTCAACGAAGGAAATCAATGATGCCGGGGAAGCAGTTGAGGACGCCGCAATCTAATTTTTTTCATGCTTCGTTTCAAATGTGTATTTGCTTTGATGTGTTTGTTCCTCTCTTTGGTTCTGGAAATTTGATTTTTTTTTTCAGCTTTTTGTTGCTGTTTTGTTTATTGTTTTCAAGATTCCTCCATTGTATAGCAAAATGTGTAGGTTATGTTAATTTTATCATTTTGATCATTTTGATTTAAGTAATTAGAATTCTAATCTTTGTTCCATATTCCTAATTTCTTAAAGTTTCTAGTTTTAATATTTTCTTTCCTTTATATTTTAAACTAGTTGATAGTGTTGTTTATGTTGGAGTGATTGTGGTCGTTGTGGTGCGATAACATTAAAGGCTGGTGATGGAGTTATGAAAGTCTGGGTTTAAAAATAAGATATGGAAATGGTTCTTGATATTGTCGAAAAATGATGGTTCAACTGTGAAAGGAATAATGTTAGTTAATAATGAAGATGATAGTCATACAATGGTGAAGGGGTTTAATGGCGAGAGGGATGTGACAGTGTTGGTGTGATGGAAAAGATAAGGGTAATTTTGGGAATTTGGGTGATTTTTTAACAGTGTCAACAAAAATTTAATGGTTGGTTATTTTTGTCAAACAAATTGCATCTTTCATGGCTACAATGTTACTTTTGTTTTCTGATGGGTAATTTTGTCGGCGTTCACAATTTTATGAGTACAAATAGTTGTTTTTCCTACTATTTGAGTTAATATTCACATCTTCACTTTTTTTTCTTTTTTTTTTCCATCGTAGCATGCAACAAGTTATCATTATCTACTGTTCCAGAAAATGCATGACCAAATCTCAAGAGTTATAAATATGACCAGATCTAACTAAACTAGTCACATATTCTCCTCTCTAAACACATGTTGGATATCAAAACTAGCATGATTTTGAATTAATATAAAGGTTGACACTTGGCATCATTAACTCATTAGACAGATCAGGAGTGGAAAACTATTTCCTAAAATGCTACTTTTTTTTAATTATTTACCAGGCAGCCTTTTTGTCAGCGCTGACTGGATTGATAAGGAAAACTATTTTCTAAAATGCTACTATTTTTAACATGCAATTTTGTACCTATTTAAAAATTCAATAATTATACATAACCAAGTGATTTTAACAACCAAGCTTAACCAAGCTAATCAATCACACGCGCCTCACATTTAGTTATTTTCGTTTTTTCGAAATTAGGATTCCATCATTTTCGCTTCCATCAATTTTGCTTCCTTCCTTTTTTCTCTCACAATCGTTTTTCAATTTTCGTTCTCAGTGTTCTTCGCTGTTTTCTTTTTCAACTCATTCACTGCCGTTCTCATTCGTCAGTATCGTGAATTCTGGTTTTCTTTCTCACTCACAATGGAAGAAAGACCATTTCAGTTCTTCTTCTTCTTCTCCGTCAACTCCTCATGCTTCTTTTGATGACGATGACGATGACGATGACGGCAACAGCAGCGGCGGCGGCGGCGACAACAACAAGGAGGAGGAAGAGGACAATGAAGATGACACAATAGATAAAAAGACCGGAGCGACGATGATGATAATGGCAACGACAACAATAGGAAGAAGAAGACCAAAACCACGTAAACAGGAGGAGGAAGAGGTGTAGCAGCAGTAGCAGGAAGATGGAGTACATTTGAGTGGTAACTTACAATAATTCAAAATCTATTTCTACTTTCATTCAAAATCCATCTCTGTTTTCAAGAAATTCAATTCAGTTTTATATATGAAAATCCGTTTCTACTTTCATTCAAAATCTGTTTCTACTTTCATTCAAAATCCGTTTCTGTTTTCATGAAAATCCAATTCAGTTTTTATATATTACAATCTGTTTCTACTTTCATTCAAAATTCGTTTATATTTGAGCTAAACAAGACCACGCCTAAAATCACGCCTAGGCGTAAAAGAAAATATGTTTCTACTTTCATTCAAAATCCGTTTCTGTTTTATGAAAATCCAATTCAGTTTTTAAATCCAAATCCGTTTCTGTTTTCATTCAAAACCCGTTTCTATTTCATTCAAAATTCGTTTCTGTTTTCTTGAATATCCAATTCAGTTTTTTATACTAAATACATTTCTGCTTTTGTTCTAAATCTGTTTCTGCTTGTTTTCAAAATCCGTTTCTATTTTTTAAAAATAACAAATTCAGTTTTTCGTCAACAATAACACCAACAATAACAGGAACACCACCAACAATAACAGCAACAACACCAGCAACAACACCAACATTAACAACAAAGAAGAAGATGATCGACGGTGACGGCGACGGCAATGGCTGCAATGACGACGGTGGCGGCTGCAGTAACGACGACGGTGGTGCTGCACTAACAGAGAAGAAGAAGAAGAAGAAGAAGAAGAAGAAGAAGAAGCGTGTTTTGAATTTTGGGGAGAGTGTCAGCACGTGTAATGGATGAGAGTGGGGAAAAATTACTTGGTTGAACTTGGTTGGGGTAAATACTTGAATGTGTAGCATTACTCTTAAAAATTATACATAAAATGAGTTTTAAACCCATGACTTAAGGCTTGAAGGAAATCTTCAACACCACTAAAACAACTTGACATTTGTGGTATATATATATATATATATATATATATTTGTGGTATATATATATATACACTAATGTATTATATTTCTAATTAATATATAAAAATCTAAAATATTTTCTTAAATATTATTTTTTATGTTTATCTAATTTTTATTTTTATTTTATATTACTCTTTTTAAAATTAATATTTTTTTAATTATACAAAGTATTAAAATAAACATTAGACTTTACAAATAATTCTAATATATGTATTAAAAAACAATTTTGTTAATATTTTTTAAAAATTAATGTCTATAATACTAAAGGCACTAATTTTAAATACAGACATTACACTTTTATATATATATATATATATATATATATAAAATAAAAATAATAATTAAATTAAAATAAAAAATAATATTTAATAAATCTTTTATAGTTTTATGTATTAATTAGAAAATATAATATAATATATATAAAAAAAAATACATAATATATCATAAATGTCAAGTTGGGTTCGTGGCGAAGAAGATTTTCTTTCAGGTCATGGATTCAAACTCAATCCAGCCAACGATAAGGAAGACGGTGAAATTCCAAATCAAATTAATCGAATAGGATCAGCATTCGTAGTTTTGTACCACAAAGCCCTGACAGAGTGACAACAGTATATCTGTATATGCAAATGCAAGATCCCTCTTCTCCCTTTACACTGGCTAGTTAAGGTTGCATCCATGGCTGAGACCTCAATGTCAGCATTGCTTTCTCTTACTTCCCTCACATAGTCACATATATTTAAGTCCGGAATCAGCCGCTGCAGTGGGAAGGCAAAAGCGCAGATATTTTAGTTCTTATTACGATTTCATTCTCATTAACAATATGATTTCTTGAGTACTAAGTTTCTATCTTTTTTAAAAAACTATAAAAATAAAAGGCTTAAGCCCAATGAGAATAACTAAATTAGCATAAACAATAAGCTTCCTCCAACATCTAACCTTCAAATGAATACACTACGCACAGTACATAATGTTTTGCTTAGTAAGTTATAATTCTAGGTTCTAGCAGCCACTACAATATATTCTTGTCTTACCTAGGAATCACAAAGCATAAATTAAAGATTTGGTTCACAGTAATATTCCTTTCAATTCAAGAACAATCAACCACCAAAGTGATTAATCAGGCCAATAACTGATCATTCATATTGAGCATCATTAATCAGTTAACTGGTCAACGTTC
>JASCZI010181569.1:38029-50994 GCA_036250425.1 Stylosanthes scabra
TCCGCAAAAATTATCCGCGATGGAGGGCTTAATGGGACCCGCTAATTCCTCATGGAGACGGGGACTCGTCCCCACGGATAAACGCCCGTCCCCACGGATAAACAGGATGGGGGCGGGGATTGAGGTACCCGCTCCATGAGGACCCGCTAAAGCCCCGCCAAAGTAATATTACATAAAAACTCTTTATAAATAAGGACGGAGCGGGGATTGAGGTATCCGCCGCACGGATCCCATTACCATCTCTAATGATATTGCAGTATAGATGGTAGTTTGATTTATTGAGATCGTTTTTCTTCTTTTTAAAATGGCTAAACAACAAAAATATTAGAATCAATAAGAATCATTAAAATAGTGTAATTGCTTTGAGTCGTAATGATGTTGGTGGAGGATGATTTCAAATCTTAGACTCTGCATTGTTTGAAGTTAGTTTAAATAATATTGAAATAAAATTGAAATATAAAATTATATCAATTGGACCCTCATTTTCTATTTTTTTGGTTCAAACAAAATCCAATTGATGTTGCTAAGAAACACAATGATGACTTATCTACGAAGAATAAAAATTACAAAAAATTAGTAAGTGGAACAAAAAGGTTGAAATCATCATAAACTTCCATTATATAATTGTTCGGTGACATTATAAAGCAATGAATGAATCTTATTATAAAATGAGTTCATGTGTGAAGTTGAACGATAACTTATAAGAATGTATAATCAATTGCAATTTTAGTTTACAATTATCTAATTGGATGCAATATTTTTTTATAATAGATTGAGTTTGTTATTTATTAAAAATAAACTAAAATAAATTCAATAAAGTATTGTGTACTGTGATTGAAAAAATTGTATTCAAAACAGTTCATATAATTACAAGAAAGGTAACATGCAGGACTATGTGAATATATGCATTTAATTTTGAAAAATATTGAAATTTTATCAGCTTTCAATAAATTATTTTTTTTCTAATATAAAATAAAATAAATTATTATATCCTAAAAGAAATTAAAAAATCATTATTTTCCGAAATCAATTTTTTTAAAAAAAGTTTGGTTGCAGATCGGAGAAGCCTGTCTCGATCTGCGTGCAATTTTTTTTTCCTCGAGATCGTAAGTGGCTATCCCGATCCGGCCCAGATCTGTCACATCCTTCCCAATCTGAAAAATAAACGCTTTTAAATATGTTTAACAACTAAATAAAAAATATTATAACTGTAACTAAATAATTATTTTAAAAAACCAATGCTTACTCTACAAATATAATAATTAAATGTAATTATTTCTAAATTAATTATTATAAACTACATAAATATTTCTATTAGAATAAACTACTTAAATATTTCTATTAGAATAAATATTTATGGATCGGGACAACCACTTACGATTCGGAGAAAAAAAAGAATTGCACGCAGATCGGGACAGGCTTCCCCGATCTGCAACCAAACTTTTTTTAAAAAAATTGATTTCGAGAAATAATAATTTTTTAATTTCTTTTAGAATATAATGATTTATTTTATTTTATATTAGAAAAAAAACCTTCAATAAATAGCAAAATAAATAGATAAATAAATAAAAGTGCATTCAATTAACTATGTATATATTAAAATTTTTTAATGATAAATACCATGCGACAATATATGGCTAAGTAAGTAAAAACAAGAAATTGAACATATGCTCGTATTGAGATAACATGTGTAACTTGTAAGTAAGTATAAAAATATTTATCATCGCTAAAAGAAAACAATAGTGATTTTGCTCGTACATACTTTGAGTGTTTAGCACTTGTATAATTTTAATTTCGATCATTTATCAAATGTAATAAGATCAATTTGATTCTTTTAATCTATAAATGTGTTGTATAAAGATAAAATATTTGATGCCTATTGCCTAATTGATGTTATCTAAAAATTTATCAATTAAACAAATTGAGCACAAGTGTCAGAATAATAATGTAGGGTGGATATATGAAATGATATTGAATCACCCATGAATTTAATTAGAGTTTAGATGAATGTCAATCTATGGTTGGCACTAATGTATGAAGAACCAATTTGGCAACAATTAGGACATGCAAAATGTATGAATGGATAGAAAATAAGCGGTTTAATAACATGTATGTATGTCTGATAATTATTGATTTATGATGATGGCATAAAATGTAGGTAGTTTTTTTTTTTTGTGACAAAATGTAGATAGTTTGATTTATGTAATAATTAAGCTAATAAATATATTAACATTAAATCAAGTTTGTATTTTTCCTTTGATGATGAACCATTTGATAATAAATAGTTTCAAAAAAAATCAAGATAAATAGATAAAATAAGAAGGTGAAAGTGAATAAATAAAATAGAAAGCAAAAAGCTAAACAACTTAGAATCGAACATAGATAAATAGATATGAAGTAACATAAATAGATAGATAGAAATAAATACAGATAGTCAAATAGTAATTTATTTATTTTTCCTTTTTTTCGTATATTTTCTATTTGGGTGGTATGAGAGATCTGATATTTCTTTTTTCGTTTACAAGAGATTAGAGTTCTTTGAAAGCATCAACTAGTAATGCATTTGGTATAAGCCGGTTTGAATGCGTGCAATTAAAAAAAATCTATAATAATAATAATAATAATAATAATAATAATAATAATAATAATGTGAGATAGGCATGTGGATACAATATTAGGTGATTGATAAAGATATAATTAAATTGTACCAATATATTGTTAAGTAACAGTGATTCATTAGAGATTGTTTTTTAGTGGTTTGTTGGTCTTGTATTCATGTAAATAGGTTGAAGTTATGTTTGGTGTGGTCGCTATATTGTTGGTCGAAGCATTGTTGACGGCGTAAAACAAAAAAGAGATTTAAAGATGTAACCTTTTTCAAAGGTAGATTTTATATATTGCATTAAAATGATTGTTTCAAAATGCACATAGCAAAAATAATGAATGCGTAGCAAGAACTTGTCCAAAATTAAGGGTTTGGCCAAAATTATTGTACTAATGATATTAGATAATTACAACAAAATCAAATGCAGAACCCGAATAAAAGATATCATATTTTCTTTTCATCTTGTTATAAAGCTTTTCATAATTCACTTAGAATTACACAAGGAAAATTTTAGGTATGTTCATTTTGAAAGTATGACGAATGCTATAACATAGATATGTGACAATTATGAATCAGTTTCAAGAATGTCAAGAAGATGAAACCATAATATGGAAGTGAATAATAGATAACAATAAAGGTTGTTGTATAATACAGTAAGCAATTACAGAATATGTAAATTGCAAAATGTAGATATCACTCTGGTGGAGCATGAATTATTTTATTCAACCTCATGGTGGGCCCAATGTTCTGAGCTGGTCGGCGGAGTAAAGCTCTTTGTCGATCAAGATGCAGTTTGGCGAGGCTCCAAGGAGGAAGAACCATCTCGACTAGCTTGAGGAACGGCGAGCGCCTCTGACAAACGCGCTATGTTTATTTCAAAAAAAGAAAATGAAATTTTCTCTCAGCTCGAAAAGCGCGCCTCCTTCTCTAACACGCATCATTTTATTTCATTTTTATATTTTTTGGACTCGTCATTAGGCTAGCCATTGCTCACATTTTCTCTGCGGAAAGCAACAACTCATGCGTCGTTCTTTTATTGTTCCGACATTCCACTCGAAATGGAACTCGTTATGGTACAGCGGATGCATCAGAACGTATTGAACAGGTTTTGGAACATTTTATGTATTTTATTGGTGCAATGTTTGAAATTTGTAGAGTTTTCTTTAATGAATGTCCATCATTTATGTTATGACGATGTTTTCGCACCCATCGTCATTGACGTTATGTATAGGTGTTTTTAAAGAAATCCGGTTCGGACTTTTAACAAAATCCGTTACGACAGATATTGATTTTTGTTTTTAGGGTTTGTACGTGTTCGTTACTGATAATGATTAGAAGAATGTGTTGTTAATGTTAATGTTGTTGTGTAAGGAAACATGGGGATTTTTTTCTTTTTAATTCGAGATGCGTTAAATCCGGTTCATATGAGCGAAAAAATCCGCTGCGGATTGTAATGAGTGAGATGATTTTTGCAGTACACGTGTGACGTTGAAGAAGAATATGTCCCCAAGGTTGGAATGACTTTCGAAACAGATGTTGAAGCTGAGTTGTTCTATAAAGCGTATGCGAAACATGCAGCTTCTCTATAAAGGTAAGGAACTCAAATAGGTGTAAGGAGACCAAGGAAATAAAGAATCAACTAATAACTTTTAATAGAGAAGGAAGATGGATCTGAAGTACCCTCTGTAGAGAAGACAAACCCGATATGTGGTGCTTTTTGCCCTGCACGAATTTATGTGCACGTAGACAAGAAGACTCGACTTTGGTGTATTTCCAAGGTTGTTCTCCATCATTCACATCCATGTTGTGCTGGTAAAGCTCAGATGTTACCACAACACAGGGGGCTGAGTTTGGATGTTCGTAGGACGATAGAGAATAACGATCTTTCAGGTATTAGACCACGGCAAACATTTCAATCGTTTGTGACAGCTGCAGGGGGTCATAATGAGGTAGGATTCATTGAAAAGGATGTGAGGAACTATATTACTAGGGAGGTTCGGAATGTGATGGAAGAAGAAGATGCAAGAGAGCTTGGAAAGTATTTCTTGAGAATGAAGGAGAAGAACGAAGATTTCTTTTATGAGATTGTACGTGATGGTGATAATAGAATCAAGAATGTGTTCTGGGCTGACGCAAGGAGCAGGGCTTCGTATGAATACTTTGGGGATGTGGTGTCATTTGACACCACTTACAACAAAATAGGTTCGGATTTATTTTGAAATCCGGTCCGGAAATTTTTTCGTTTTGTTTTGGGTATCAAATCCGGTTTGGCTTTGTTCCATTGTTAAATGGATTTATTATACACAGGTACGATTTGCCTTTTGCGTCTTTCGTTGGTGTAAATCATCATGGGCATTCGATTCTCCTTGGATGTGCTTTGTTGAGGAATGAGAACACCGATTCTTTCAAATGGTTGTTTGATTGCTGGCTTCGGTGCACGGGAGGTAAACCACCTAGAGGGATCATCACCGATCAGTGTCCATCAATGCCAATGGCCATTTCCGAGTGTATGCCAACAGCGATTCATAAGTGGTGCATTTGGCACATTATGAAGAAGGTCCCTCATAAATTAAATGGATTAAAGGGACATAATGACATTGAACATGAGATGAGTCAGATCGTGTGGTCGTGCCACGCAAAAGAGTTGTTTGAAGAAAGATGGGAGTCATTTATTAGCAAACATGGTTTGGGTGGTAATAAATGGCTTTCAGGTAATCTTCTTAGTTTTTTACATTTTTCGCTTTTAGGCACGTCAAGAATCCGGTTCGGTTAGATATTGCTGACATTTTTAACCCTGTTGGATTACTAGATCTTTATGGGGATCGACATCTATGGATTCCTGTGTATCTTGTTACACACTTTTGGGCTGGGATGAGAAGTACCTAAAGGAGCGAGAGCATGCATGCGTTTTTTAACAATTTCATTACAAGGAAGAGTTCTTTGATCCAGCTTGTTAAGCAATATGATAATTGCCTAGGTAGAAAAAAACAAAAAGAGAGGGAAGCAGATGCTGGGGATTTCTACACCAATGTTCCTTGTGCAACAAATTCAGACATCGAATCCCAATTTCAGAGAGTTTACACGAATTTGGGAGGTTTTTTGCGTGTTTTCCACGAGCGGAGTGAGAGTGATTTAAATTTGCTTGGTTGTGACTTGGTTGGGTATATAGGTGTATATGTAGTGTTATTGTTATCTAATTGTTTTTGGTCAGTAGATCCTCATGTATTCGTTGGCTGGAAATTAACTATTAATTTATAATTTCTTCTAAATTAATCTTTCAGTTAGTACAAAATTAATTATATAAAATCTGTTGTATACACTCTATCCCTAAAAATAATTTAACTAGTGATTATAAAAAGTGATTATTTGTAAATTATGTAGACTAATAAAAATGTATATAGATTAAATAATGACTAAATGTAGTAGTTTTTTATAACAATAATCAAATGTTAAACATATAGTATGTTAAGCAGTCTAATTGTGCATGTGTTTTATATTCATAAAATAATTACAATAACTAACCTTTTCTTTATTTTTGTTTACCAAGTCAAGTTTTGGAGTTCCGTGGACGTTATAACTCCACGTCTATAACGTTACTAACAAGAGTTTTGTGAAGATTTGTTTCCATGTAAATAAACTTTTCAACATGCAGGCCATCAATCTATTTCACGGGTGAGGTCCCTTTTCAAAGAAATTAACGTCCTATGATTTTTAATACCAAAAAAAAACACGTCCTATGGTTTTATATAAAAAAAATTATTATATGTACCGTTAAAATTTTAAAAATTTTATTATATTACTGTAAAAATATTTGAATATTATATCATAACGATTTAATTATTTTATTATAAAAATATTTGATTATTTTTGTGATTAATTAAATTTTTAAATAATATATAAAAGGAAAAATTTAGGAAGCATGGAGTAGATAGAACCCATGGAGTCAAAAGGAATCCTACCCCTTCTCTCTCTCGGCCCACCCCCAACTTCCACCCAGGTCGCCACCCGCACCTTCTCCTCCTCATGTTCCTCCTCCTCTTCACTTTCACTCCGCCGTCCATTTCCGATATCAAGTCCCTCACCACGGATCCTCGAAGAAAAATCTAACGCGGAGGTAGCTGAAGGCGCCACCGACGACTGGCATGTGGACGACGAACTCGGTGTAGCAGAAGGTGGAGAGAAGAGTGCAAAGGCCAGCAATGGCATAGGAGAGGACAACAGAGAGGCAGTGTAGAGGTGTTGCCACTGCTTCTTCCTCTTCTTCATCGTGATCTCCTCTCTCTTTCTTTCTCCCTCCACCGCAACCTCATCTTACCGTCGGCCTTCACCTTAGTGGCTTCGATAGCAGTGGCAAGGCAGTGAGGTGGTTGTTGTTATTGTGGTGCTGATGATGCTATTGGTGGTATTGAGGAGGTTACTGATGATAAGTTGTATTTTGTTTGGATGATAATTTTGTTTAGTTTCGAATAATAATTTTGTACAATTTCGTGTGATAACTATTTTTAGTTTTAAATAGTAACTTATAATTAGATTTATTAGCTCCCTAATATTAGTTTCCTAGCACTACTCTTTATAAATGTATGAATTAACTAATTTAATATGTAATTTTTTAATATTTACCAATATAAAAGCCTATTCCAATTTAACGGATTATTATCTATTAATAGGAACTTAATTTCATCTTTAGACATCTTGCACACATAGTTTTACGAGTTTTAGTTAATCCTTGATTTTGTAATGACAAGGCATAGGGATAAAGTGGTTATAAAATTTTTCATATATATATATATATATTTCACTACAAGAAATTATCGGAAAGCAACTAGTTTAGCAATCGATTTTTCAAAAAAATTAGTTGCTAAAGCCTTAGCAACCGATTTAGCAACCGATTTGGGTGATTGCTAAAACCTTGATTGCTAAATTGAAAATAACAACCAGAAGTTGGTTGCTAAACTTTATTTAGAGACCAAATTAGCAACCAATTAGCAACCAAGAGAATACTAGTATGTTGACATCGCTTGAAATATTTAAGGATTTCATAACTTGAACTGTTAAGACAGAAAAAAAAAAAAAAAAAAGACATATTTTCACTTAATGCAGAGCAGTGTAAAACCACTTAATATTATACTAGACTCTACAAATTGCCAACGCAAGAAAACTACAAAAAATATACAAACAAATCCAAATAAATTTGATGATCCGTACAGAGTTCCTCTTGTATATATGGAGCAATTCCAATAATTGAATATCAATGAAAAATATTCAATTCATTTTAATTTACAGCCCTGATCTGCAACTGTCCTAAAATTTGTTACATAAAGTAAGAGTTAAAGATATACCAGTAATATTGCTATGTTTTGGAACATGGATCAACAGAGCAGGACCTATAAAAAAATGACATAGATATAAATATAACATAAACAGTAGATGCAGGATTTTAGAAAAAAAAAAATATATAATGATCATAGAAAAAGAAACTTATATATAATGGTACTATTAAAATTATGCAGGTGCATGCATGGAGTTGCTAATACCTCGAGCTCTTTAGCAGGCTTGCTAACTTCCACAGCACTTCTGATGCATCTCAAGTGTTTTGAGCATGCTTTTTTTTTTCGAAAGGAGTTTTGAGCATGCTGAATGTGAAGGAAAAGGAAATTAGTAGGTTATAATTAGCATTTTAGAACAACCATATCTAACTAATAACTGAATAAAATTACTAGGAAATTGTTCTTTTTCTTTTTCATATTGGTAGACTTCAAAGACTACACTAGTAATGCATTACAACTTCGATTGCAACACTCAAAATCCAAGTTATAACTCATTATTGCCCTCATCAAATCCAAGTTACAATCTCTCTTCTTCTAATCAATTATATGGACCTAAAGCCTCTTGGATAAAAAGAAAAGCTATAATATAAACTAATTGAGAAAAGAAATTTGAAAAGCAGAATATTATCAACCAAAATTATCTTATCACTGGCTTTTGCTTCTTTAAATACCAAGTCACTGGAAAGATAAAACAAACAAAGATATCATCTAGACCAATTTGAAATTGATTAACTATTGGCACTGATTAACCCTTGCTCTAACTCACTAAAAAATAAAAATGAGAATATAAGAAATAGACAAATTATAGAGTTCAAAGATGACTTACTCCAAGGTTATATGAAATTTTAGCATCTCACTCGATCAACCTGATCAATCTCATGTTGGTATATAAAATCAACACTATTGGCACTTTGTTGAAGATATTAAAAGGTGACATGTAATATTACCATATGATATCAATCACATTGATTTTGGGGTTGTGAAAAGAATTCCTTGGCATTGTTGTGAGCTACTTCTACCTCCACAATTGCTTCTAAAACTATGTCGGATTCTTTCACATCACCTGCCAATATATACAACCAAAAAGCTTGTTTCAGATATTATTCTATAACAAAACTAGACACATGAAAGTCCATTTTGATAATAAAATAAAATTGAATGAAAAAATTAAGGAACAATGATTGGCCACTCAAATCATTAACAACGAGACAATGAACTCAAAGGCCTCAATGCATTGTAAACATAAAAGAATTTTAAGTTTTCTATTTTTGCCTCTGCATCAAGTGCTCTTACGCTCAAGTTCTCTTACGCTTAAGAGCACTCAAAAAGAGAACTATTAGAAAAGAAAACTGCATCCCAAATGGTCCACACAAAGTTACACAATATGCTCAAACTGTAAATATTTTAGCCAACCATAATAACAAACTAATTAGTTACCACTGCGCTTCGGTAAGAGTTCAGTGTTTTCACCGTGCATATACTTTTTGTCCAAGCAATACTCATGCTTAGATACTAAGACTTAGAAGAGCTTTAAACAAGCATATCAGACTTGCAATTATCATTCAATCCCAACCTACTCATCTCCTGGAACAACTTCAAGGCAAAGCCAGGGTTCCTAGCTTTTGAATGCCCAACAATCATAACATTCCAGGTAATCAAATTTCTCTCGGGCATTTCATCAGACAGTGCACATGCAGCATTCAATTCACCAACTGTGATATAGAAGTCTAGCTAGTATTTTCTTTCATTTTCTAGTAATTGTGAGTGCACTTAAAGAAACAAGGTTATTATCTTATTTTCCAAAATCAAGCTCAATGCAAGCTCAATGGAATAATTTCAACAATTATTCTAGTTGACATTAAGAGTTAGAGGAAGAAAGAAGAAAGTGTAGGTTAGGCTAGCTACCTTTGAGGTTAAGAGTAATTTGGACTTGGAAGGAACAAGAGCTTCAGCTTCAGCTTCAGCTTCAGCAAGTTGAGCATAGCAATTAGCAATTAACTCAAAATAATCATGGCACTCAATTCTGAATGAACGAAGAGATGCAATACGAAGATACTAAACCTTGATGAGCGAAGAGAGACAATAGAGGTTGACGATGAAGAGAAGCGGCACGAGGTTGACGACGGAGAAAAGCGACACGAGGTTGACGACGGAGACAGAGACGAAGATGGAGATGCGACATCGATGGTGAAGGCGCACTGACGGAGAGATGACGAAGACGGAGCCGTGGCGGAGCGGCGATGCAACGGTGACCGGACGGCGAATGAGCGGAGGAAGTAGCGGTGGCGGTGGTTGTGATAGTGAGAAGGGATTAGGGTTTGTGAGATTCTGCTTTTGCCAAGCTACAATATAGTGTACGAAGAAGAAGGAGGTTCAGAAATCCATTTTTTAATTTTTAATTTTCTTTTGAAATTTAATCTCTTATATTTGATAATATTTTCTAGCAACCAATTTTTAATTTTCTTTTGAAACATTACCATCTTCTTTGTTGCTAAATCTTAGCAACCGATTTAGAACCTGATTTGTTTTTCTTTACTTTGAGTTGGTTACTAAGTCGGTTGGTAAGTTATTAAAACATTAGCAACCCATTTAGAGAAAAAAAATTTTTTGCTAATTTTTATTTGATTGCTAAATTGATTGCTATATTACTAAAATATTAGCAACTGATTTAGAGATAGAAAGTTTTCGCTTTACTTCTAATTGGTTGCTAAATCGGTTGCTAAATTTTAAATTAGCAACCTATTAGCAACCAACCAAGTTTTTAATTGAAAAAAAATATTAGTCGCTGAATCGATCGCTAATTTAAAATTTAGGAACCGATTTAGTAATCAACTTTTGTAGCATCATCGGTTGCTAAATGAAACTTGGCAACCGATATAGCAACCAATTTTATTTTGGTTATTCAAAATTTCTGTTGGTTGCTAAATCGGTCACTAATAGCAACCGATTTTTTCAGTTGTTGTTCCGAAAGTTTTTTGTAGTGTTCGATCTCAATTATAACAATAAAACATAATTTTTTAAACGGTAATGTAATACGAAAAATATAAATATCAGCAAAAAAAAAATTCACAAAATACATGAATATAACATACGATAGCATGTAAAATAGCATAAAAATAGTATACCTCAACATAGAAATCAAAATAAAAGAAAAAACAAGAGATATATGAAGGTATACAGTGTTACATGCAAATTAATTTTTTTAAAATATACATACTCACTAATTTTTAAGACTTTATTTTCCATTTTTAATTTGAAAGTTTTTATTTATTTTTTATACATTCGACCTCATTGATATTTGAACAAACTGAACTTTAAAAATATACATAGATACTACTACTTATTTTTAATGGAAATCTTTTTATAAAGCCTTAATATTTGTCATTTTGATCATCCTTATGTTTATGTTTGTCATTTTATAAATAATCTAATTAATTTTTTAAGACTTAAATATCTTATTTAGCCAACAGTTATAACAAGTTTAAACCATCAGTTAAATTTTTAAGACTTAAATATTCCCTTATAATTTTTTAATAATCACTTACGAATTATCTAAAACAAATTTAAATACATTTATCATTTTAATTTAACTTTACAACATTCATAGTAGTCAACACTATCCTAATATACTCATAATTCTACTAAATCTAATAACACAATGGTTCGCCCTAATCCTAACCTAACATATTCCTACAATCAACTCTAAATTATACATATTCTAATTTAAAAAATAGTAAATTTATATACTAACCTAAATGTTGACATCGGTTGAGATATGGACGATCCTATCAAGGAGGTACATTATTTTTGCTGCCTTCGCTATCGCCTCCTATAACTATTGCTAGTTCATTACTATTAGTCACATAGTAATTTTTCTCAAATTCTAACTCAAAATAATTTTTTCACCCACTTCAAATGAGATCCACAGAGGGCTACCACATATTTTAAAGGCAAACTTTATGCATAATCTGTGGCAACCTCAAACGAATTTTTATGTACATAACATATATAATCCATGAAAGTCATACACGGATTTTGACTCTCGAAATTGAACATAATCCATGATAGGATAAAATGGATTTCGAATTTTGAGGAGCATATTTCATGCTTGTCTATCATGAATTATGTGCAAATGCTAATCATATTAGGGTGTCACGGATTACATTTAAGTATTTTAGAATAAATGAATCACACATCCTTAAATAAGCCAATTTATTTGGTAAAGTAATGTATTTCATTCATCTGAAAATTAAAAAGGAAAAATTTTATGATTAATCTAACTAACAAATTACATTTGTAACTTAACTGTTCGTATAAAACATAATTAAAAGATTTCATATTTATTTAATTAATGAAGATCACATCACTCCTTAGCTTACTTAATAAAAAAAATCTTCAAAATTATGGTATCAAATTGCATGGCATGGAGTAACACAGTTCTATTTTAATATTGTTTTTCATATTTTTGGGGACGGATATCAAAGTGATGTTTTATGAAAAAATATTAGCTGTAAATTTTTTTATCAACTAAATTTAATAAATTTTTTGTCTTTTAATTATTTTATTTGACGTGTTTCTTTCTTTTTTATTATTCTTCTTAATTTTTGTCGAGTTAGAACTTAAAACCAATTTAATTAAACTTGGTTAATAAAAATATTCTTATTTCTTATATATAGCATCACTGATATACTCTTTTTCTTAGTAAATGGACAAAATGTATATAAAAAATTTTGAGATAAACGAAATTACATATGAATAATTTGAACGAGTAAAAGTACATATAAAAAATAATTATTAATTGATAAAAATAACTACCATAATTAGTTCATGATAGACAAAAAGTACACATAATGTGTAATTATATTCGTAATTAATTATTTTTATGTTATATTTTTGTCATTTTAAATTTTTCATGTATATTTTTTTTATAAAAAAAATTTTTCGTGTATATTTTTCTCCATTTATCCACACCAGCATCACTCATATATATATATATATATATATATATATATATATATATATATATATATATT
>JASCZI010181570.1:8534-24493 GCA_036250425.1 Stylosanthes scabra
CTGAATGATGCAGAAGAAGAACGTTCATGAAAAAACGTTGAAAGAACGATATGAGAAAGCAAGAATGAAAAAATTGAAAATCGTTGGAGAAGAAAAACGAAGAACGAAGAAAGAAGAACGAAGCTCAGAACAGAGAAATAACGAAACGAAAAACTGAAAAAGGCGGACAATAAAAAACAAATATAATCATATAATTATAATAAAGGAAGATGGCGCGTGAGTAAATAGGAATGCTAACCACTTGGTTGACCAAATCACTTGGTCACCAAGAATTATTGTAAAATATAATGTATTTTTTTAAATATTTTAATATTTTATTTATATTAAAATTTAAATTAATATTTTTAATATTTTTTAAATTATATAAAGTATTTAAGATAAATTTTTATTTAAAATATTAATATATAGTATTTTAAAATTCATTTTAAAGATATAAGTTAATAATAAAGTTGGACACAGAGACACGTCATGATATTTTGAATTGTCAAGCGTGTCCGAAAAAATAATTTTTTGTTTCTTTAAGAACATGATAGACATGTATCGAATGAGCGTCGTGTCTAAAAAGCATCTGACACTTGAACACTTTAATTTAACAAAATGTCTGTATTTCATAAATTCTCACGATAATAAGTTTTAAAAAATGGAAATAATGAAAACTATTTTATAATAATAATAATAATAATATCTTCATTAACATTATTCATATTATCAGGAAGACAAAAAAGTAATAACCCATTTTGAATTTTGACAGAAACTTAAGAAATAATACACTGAATGGGGACACATACATACACACTCCACTTACTAATGTTATGGCACCTTATTAGACCTTACCATTACCAAACAAATAACCATGGCTCCAGATATTGCAATCTCATCCTAATCTTTTCATTAAATTCCCATTCCCATGTTGATTCTTGTTTTCTGCCTTTGTTGGATGGAGATTCTCATTTTCTAACTCCAACCATTCTTGGATTTTGGGGAGCATCTTTCAATACTCTCTTTTCTTTTTTATATATTCCTTTTTTCCACTGATATAAGCATCCTTTGATTGATTAATAAGTAGGTTATAATCTTTCTTTTCCTACTTTAATCATATATGGTGTTTAATTAGTAGTATGATCATATAATCCATCTAAACCATAATATAATTTTAGATTAAAATGACTTAGTCCCACGGTAACATCATATTGGCTAATCACATGATCTTATTGATAATAATTTGCATCTTTTGATTTCATATGAAATTGTTATTAAGAATAGTTAGATAATAACATCATAATAAATTTGTCAGTTAGCGGCGGTGCTACTGCATAATACTAGGACTCCCTCTTTTTATTTGGTAAATAAATTTTAAAGTGACCTGAAAAGAATTCGAATTCAAGATAAAGAGGTCCAAACTCTTTGCACATGTCTAATCTTTCACTAAGCCACTAAATAATTCAATACTTATAATACAACTAATTCTATATATAGAAGTCTCTACAATATGCAAGTTATGTATTATTTTAAATTGTGTAAATTTTAATTATTGATATTTTTTAATAAGAGGTCTAATTAATTTGTGATTTATATTTTATCTATTATTTACAAAAATATTTTGTTAATGATGTCATCATTTTTTAATTAATTATATTTGAGTAATATGAAATATTATTTTTAACATTTAAATTTTCTTTTATTATAATTTATATAATTATTTATATTTCTTCAATATATTTTAAAAACATATTTTTGAAATAAATTTTACCTTGCAAAATTGCACAAAAATTCAAAAAACATATTTTTTTATGTGTTTTTACCATAAAATTATTTTAAAAGTGTTAAAAAAATATATTGCTTTAAAAGATAATAAGTTATTAGGATATATAAATATATAGGTAAGCCTGGTTTGATTTTCAAAAGAAAAAAAAAATCAATTTGCGGCGGCTTATAACAAGCGCCGCTAAATCCCCGCAAACTTTACGTTTCGCGGCAGTTACAACACTAACCGCCGCAAAATTCATAAAACAGTTGAAAAATGCACATATTTAGCGGTGGTTGTACATAAACCGTCGTCAAATTCCCACAAAGTTCACATTTCGTAGCGGTTGCAATACCACCCGTGTAAAGTCCCACATCGGTTGGAGAGGAAAACGAAACATGTCTTATAAGGGTGTTGATATTTCTCCCTAGCATGACGCGTTTTGTCGAGCTTGTGTCTCATAAAAAACAAACTCGTGAGGCAAGGTGAGTATGGGGACCCACATAGGAGTCAGCTCCCTACTAGCCAAAGCGGACAATATCATGCTAGCGGCCTGGGATGTTACAACTTACAAATGGTATCAGAGCCAGGTTTCAGATCGATGTGCCAGCGAGGTGCTGGATCCCGTTAGGAGGTGGAATGTAAAGTCCCATATAGGTTGGAGAGGAGAACGAAACATGCCTTATAAGGGTGTAGATACCTCTACCTAGTATGACGCGTTTTGATGTGCTTGTGTCTGATCAAAAGCAAACATGTGAGGCTAGGTGAGTGTGGTTGGGATCCATAGAGGGGTCAACATCCCTACTAGCCAAAGCGGACAATATCGCGCTAGCGGCCTGGGATGATATAAATATGGAATGTAAAGTCCCACATCAGTTAGAGAGGGGAACAAAACATGCCTTATAAGGGTGTGGATACCTCTCCCTAACATGACGCGTTTTGATGAGCTTGTGTCTCATAAAAAACAAACCCCACGGCTAGGTGCGGACAATATCGTGCTAGCAACCTGAGATGTTACAACCCGCCGCTAAATGTCCAAAACAGTTGAAAAAGCACCTGTTTAGCGGCGGTTGGACACAAACCGCCGCTCAATCCAAAAACCAAGCGGCACATTTTATGAACCGTTGCAAACAATTGCCTCTAATTGGCAGATTTGTAATAGTGTAAGTTAGCCAAATATATCAAATTAACTAACAATTTTTAATAATAATTTCATGTGAAGTGAATTGCGTGGACTGCATGTGACTATTTACCTAAGAAGAGACATAATTAATATTATGAAAAAATTGCTTTCTTTTCATTTTTACAAATCAAGTTTTATGAGATTTGTATTCAACTAGGTTAATGGTACTTCATGTAGATTCATGTCCCTGTACAAATAACAACACGCTTTATGTTCTTTCAAGTTCCATCCCCCTCTTTAAAAAAGCCAAAAAAAAAAGTCCTTTTCTAACGATGGTAAAATGATCGTACTTTTTCGGTTTTATATCAATATTAATTATTATTTAATTTCTTAAATGACTCGTGAACTTTTCTTTTGGTCTTTTTCATGAAAATTGAACATCGTCACCAAATTTTTTTGGACACACGTCTGAAAAATAATCAGTCACCACACTGATGGTAAAAACTTATTAATTGAATATTGTTCAACTAACGTCGAAATCGAATACAAAAGTACTATAAAGAATTTAATTTAATATATAATATATTAAATTCTTTTGTGATATAAAATTCTAAAGTATATAAAACATTTGTGCCAACATACTAAAATCAATATTTATATACCAAAAAAAAACAAATAGTTTCTAATAAAAATAATAAAGACTAGTTTTTTCACTTTTGAAAAGGTATTGGAGACTAAACTATCCTTTTATTTTATTAGGGACTAATTTATCAAATATTTTCAAAAATTAGGAGCCACTTTATTAATTTTTTTTAATCATAAAATTTTTTATTTAAAAAAAGTAAATGTCAGGAATTAATTTGAGATTTCACGTTAAAAAAAATTATGAATGAAATTTATTGATTTATTCAAATTTGAGACTGTTAGAACTTAGATTGCATGGATCGGACCAAGACATATATAAAATTAATTTTATAATTATTATAAAGTATAAGATGTCATATCAAATCATAGCATACTAAAATAGCCGTCAAGAACATATAAATCATGTTGAAATTTTCCATTCAACTGTAGAAAATAAAGTACTATGAAATGAATTGAATAATGAAGAATGGTTATTATTGGTCAGTGGTCACAGCACA
Organism: Stylosanthes scabra; assembly: GCA_036250425.1. Taxonomy (NCBI): domain Eukaryota; kingdom Viridiplantae; phylum Streptophyta; class Magnoliopsida; order Fabales; family Fabaceae; genus Stylosanthes; species Stylosanthes scabra. The sequence goes on from JASCZI010181570.1 coordinate 12,544, forward strand.
TGAAAGTTGACGATGGCTTTATCATTTGTAGTTATGAATAATATGATCCAACTAACTTTACTTAATTTCATTGCCTTCATTCATCTCCTTTTTTTTTTTTTTAACACATTCATCTCCCATTTCAAACTTTTAATTTCACAGCATGAAAATTTAATTTCTGCCGCTGAAAATGAAGCATGTACATGTATCATTAAGCAAGAAATAAGTCAACATTCATAAAAGCTAATCATAATATTAAATTAAATAATTTACGGTAAATTAATAAGTACTTAATTTATTATTTTTTTTCTATGATGATTATTAGGATATCAACCATCAATTACAGTGACTAATTTTTCTGATGACTTGTAAATACCTCAATGAATGACATAGGTTGCATGAAATTTAAAGACAAGGATTATTATACCATCATCATTTAATTAAAGTTTGGATAAAAGATGAAAATTATAACTAATTTTTTTAATGAAAATTTGTATTATAATACATGATATCTTTATTTTTTATTATAAAAATTCTTTTTTACTCTTTATTAAAAAAATACTCTTCACGTAATATTTCCTAACATTTAATTATGAAAGAATAAAAATAATGTTTCACTTAATAACCACACTACTAGGGGTGGAAAAAGGTCAGGCGGCCTGTCAAAAGCCTGCAGCCTGGCCTGTATTTGGTTGGCCTGGCCTGACCTGAAATAGCCTAGCCTGTTGGACCTATCCGGCCTGAGCCTGTAAATATAGACATAAGAGTGTTTTATATTAATAAAAACACAATAATAAAAGTTTGAACTTGGATCTTTTATAATCTTTAAGTATCTCTATCCACTAAGCTATATGTCTTTTTTTTGTTGTATATATCCATTTTTATTTTCTTAATATTTTTAGTAATTTATTTTAAAAATTAAATTATACATTAAATTTATTATTTTATATTAAAATAAATTATTTACTTATTTATTAAAAAAATTAGGCCTATCGACAGGCTTCAGATCAAGCTTAGTACTTGTTAAAAAGCCTATACCAGGCTATAGGCCAGGCTAAGGCCAATATATTCTATTGCAGGCCTGGCCTGTTCCCACCCCTACACACTACCCTTCCATTATTACTTATTTTATGTACAATAGATTCAATTTTCTATATGATAAATTTTCATGGCCTACACTTTTTTAGCCAATAAATTATCTAATAATTTAATATTAAAAGGAAGTGTCTTGATAATGAAAAATGAATTAATAATAGTTTTAAAAATCATAAAAAAAAATTGATTTAAAATACGTGTTAAAATATAAAATACATATAAAAATAATTTAAGTAATATAAATATAAAGACTCATTTTTCGTAATTAATTTTTTATGTGTCATTAATTGACAATCGAACATTGAACTAAATAATCTTATAGCCTTCCTTAGTAAAGTTTAATTCACTTTAATTAATAAATTATACATATCAAGTTAAACATGCATACACGAACTGCAATTTCTGAAACTTTCTCTTCTTCTTTTTTTTTTTTCCCCTTAGAATAAGAATGAACTATATATATAAGATGCTATTAAACATTCATATATAAGACACGTGCTAAATAAAAGTGAGATATTGACTATTCGACATTGAATAAGGAACTCATCCCCCTGAAATATTGTATGCACACTAATAAACGTGATGAAAAAGAAATAATGGTGTGTGAAATACAATAATCCCCTTTTTGGTTGCTAGTTATATTCGATAAATCACATTTAACATATACGATACTTTCCAAGTAATAAATATACAAAATAAACTATGCATATATACACCTAATAGCTTTTAACATTTTATCGTCTAATATAATATCTACGTATCTATCTAATAATAATAAGAATAAAAATGAATAGGTTAGATCAGACTAAACTTAGTTGCTAATTAATAAATTTGGTCGATATTGTAATTACTTTACTTTATTTAAGTGAGATTTATTTTAGAAACTTTTGCTAGATAGATATTTGAGTTTGGCCTTTTGAGTTGAAACCTCGCATGACTTGAAGACTTACTTTGAACACTGACCGGTACAATTGCAACTACAGTCTATAGCTCTCTCCAAATTGACCAAATTATAAGTTTTTTTGTTTTTCAGCTAAATCGTTTAGTCCGATTTAGTTTTTACAATTATACTTGCTTGACATTTATTAATTCAATAAATTTATATGTACACTTACTTTTTAATAACGAATCATCAATCAAGTCTTTTTATCTTACGCGCTCCTCACTTGCGTTTTAAACCCTCAGCTCAAATTCAAACACAGAGATTCAACTAATTTTCAAATTTTGTTGTCTTTTTCGTCTCTTTCTTCTTTCATTTCCACTTTAGATTTAACGCTCTCCATCGTGGTGGTTTTAACGTTTTTCTTCTTCTTCATTTTTTGCTTCTTCTTCTTCTCCTTCATTCCTTCTTCTTCGTGGTGGATTGAAGTTCGCTGATGACTGAAGGCAGTTCGAATCCATGCTATTTGAGCTCGAATTCTACAACAAAGCAAATTGACGAGCAATTGGAGGTTTTTCTTTACAGATTTCTTTACGTGTTCATAGGTTTAAATATATTTGAATACTGTTGATGTTCTTGGATTGTTTATTTTGAGGTTTAATTGAATTTGTAAAATCTTCATTCATGTTAGAAAATGTGAATATGTGAAAAGTGTTGTTTGCATTGGTTTTGAATTGGTATTATGTTTTGAATCTGCATGTGGACCGTGTCACCGCACAAATACGCTGACAACACATAAAAATAAAGGTTAAAAGTGGAATTTTGCATTAAGGGCCCAAGGCTTGGCCTCTTGGAAGGCCCAAATTGAAATTATATGAAGAAAGTACTGCTGAAACTCAATGTATACTCTCACCATTAAGATCATTTTAGTTTTTTAGATAGTTTTTGGAGTTTTTGGGAGTATTCTTTATGTCTCTCATTTTCTCTCTTTTGTTCTTAATTTTCATTTCCAATTTTCAGCACTCACTAGCCAAACTCTTTACTTTAATTCATGTTTGAATGTTTGTTGGTTGATTTTTTTGTTTAATTAATGCAATCTTTATTTGTTTCTCTTATCTAACTCTCTAAATCTTAATTCTAGCTCTTATGTTCTTATGATCTTGTGTTTATATTGCTGGAAATAATTGATAGCTATGCTTGATTGTCATTTTCTTTGATGTTCATTGATAATTATTGGTTATATTGTTGAGTTAATCCATTAGTTATCTTAGATTGTTCATTTTCATTGCTATTTACCATGTCTTCTTCTTACATGCATGCCAAGTGTTTGATGTTTTGTTTCTTATTGCTATGGAGTAGTGTTCTTGTGTCTTGGTCATGGGTTGAAGTGTGGACGTTCTTAGCCACTAATCCCTAAAGAAAAGAATGTGTTAAAGATAGGGTTAAAACTGTTATGTTAACGCTAGGCTTTTGCAAGTGATGAGTGGACCTTAACGAGGTGAACGTGATGGATTATTCGCGCTACAAAGACCTTGGTCTTTCGCATTAGTCAAGTGGCCTAGGAACTTCGGAACGGGGCTAATTCCCCCACTCGACCATTAGACAGAGTGGGTTTGATTCCTTACGTGACAACCATTCGTAATTGGGATTAGTGGTGTTCATAGGGACACATTATACTTCTACTCAAGATCAAACACCCTTTATTATCATTAGTTCAATTTATCTCTCTTATTCTTGCTTTTAACTTTCAAATATTGCAACCCCAATATTTTCACAAGCAAACACAAGTCACAATATTTCAATTTCCTAGGGAGAACGATCCGAGTTCAATACTCAGTAATTTTCTGTTGCAAACTTTGTGACACTTTTTAAATCTCCATTCACCTACTTTAACGTCGGTTGAACTATACTCGCAATAAGAAATTGATATTTGAAAGAAGATCATTTCTGACCGACTGGAGCGGGCGCATCACAAACCATGTTAGAACAATATATTTTTGAAACGTTCAACAGATTTTAAAAAGAGAAACTTACACTACTCTCTCTTTTTCTCTTTTCTTTGATCTTCTTTCTGTTTGTTCTTCTTTTCTATAATTTCAACAAAAAATAAAACAATGGTCATAATTTCAACTCACTCAGAATCAGATTCGGTTGTTTGTTGTGCGCTTTCAGTTTCTATTTCAGTTTCAGAATTTGATTCTAAGCTTTCAGAATCACTTTCCTCCTTTTTCTTTTTTTTTTATTGTTTTCTTTTATTGTTTTTCTCTTTCGGCCCTCATTTTGGATCTCTTAATCAATCTCTAAATCAAAATATCACAACAACAATTGGATACAACAATCCCTAAAGCAGATTTCTAAAGCATAACAAACAGACTTTTCAAACAATCATTTGTTAATTTATTGTTGCATCAGTAGATTTCACTTTCATTTTTTCTCTAAGATTGTCACCAGTCCAGTAACTAATCCATGATGGAAGCATTCTTGGATTGTTCAAACTTTTTTTGAAATAATTTCTCTCCTTGAAGTAAATGATCATTAGGATGAAGTGGCATCCGTTGACAGCTTACAAGTTCTTCTCTTTAAATTCTCCTATGGCATTCACAGGAAGTTGTTCAAATGGAGTGTCCAATTCCTGTTTTATGTGTTTTTTATGTCTTGTTTTCAAATGGAGAAATTTTATAATTTTCATATGATGTTATGGATTAGGAAAAATACATAGCTGATCTGGAGGCTTTGACACAAGAGGCACTTGATGAGCATGGTGGTGAGGATGGGGATGGAACCACCAACCCAATTGATCCAAATGAGGTTTGGCGCCGTACCATTGGAGAACCTAACTCAAAGAATTGCATATACGGTAAAGGATCCTTCTTTTTGCGTGCTACTCTGGCAGCGACCATGTCCCCTACTACATTCCAACCATTTTCTGAGGAGGTTGAGAATCAGCTACGTGAGAAGATCCGCGAGCTCACGCAGAACTTGGATGAAAGGGGGCGCTCATTAGAGGAGGCTGAAGAGCGGACTCGCGTTTTACTTGCTCGCTTGGAGGCAAGTCAGACTAGTCAGTCTGCGCAAGACTTGGAGGCTATCGCAGTGGCGCGTGACCAGGTTAAGAGAGATCAAGAGCGAATCCACAAGATGGTAGAGGATATTGCAATTTATTATCAGCATGATCGTGCAAGTGGGAGTGGATCATTGCCCGTACCAGTACCGCAAACCTTACAAGATGAGGGGGACGCGCATGAGGATGATGCAGAGGATTATCATGCCCCATAGTACTTGCTTGTGTTTATATTTTGCATAGCTACTTTGAACTTTATTTGTCTATTTTGCATAGTTACTTTGAACTTTAGTTGTCTATTTTGCACTATGAATATTTTATTCCGACGGTAACAGTGATAGCGTCAAATTTTAATTTATTTTTCGACGGTAATTCCCACGGTAACGGGCGAATTTTCTGTAGTGGTGGATGTTAGGCAGAGGAAGCTCTTTTGTACGAATAACCCAAATGCCATCTTGAAGTTTCTTTTCTCGCTCTCTGTCTTAATGTTACAGTTTTGTACGATGTCCTATACAACCTTAAAGTTTTTCCTACGGAATAAATTAACTGTTTGTGCTTCTTCATTGAAATCTTTTTCAATATCCTCTATTCTTTTCTCAAAGGCATCTCCTGCAAAAATGTAAACAAATTTATGTTAAGGGATGAACATGATGTAAACAATTGAAAAGAAAAATGAATTTGAGATTTGAAGACAAACCCGTTGAATTTAGTCAAAAGCATGTCCGACCTTGTCGGACATGATTCTAAACTCTCCTACACTTGTGTATATGGTGTTATCAAACACATTATAGCATCTCACAAGTTCTATCAATAACTTGTGCTTGATTGAAAATGATGGAAGGTGTGCAAATGCTCTAAACCCCATTTCGTTGATGAGTTGTTTTTTCTCGCGGGAGAAAGTAATAAGTTGTATATGCTTTTGAACTTTTTTGGAGTGCATCTTGAATCACTCCATTTTTGTAAAATGTGAAAAAATTAGGTTAGAATAATGTTTAAAGAAGAATGAATAGGTTTTTGCTTTGCTTTAAACAATGGTTGCTCACATCAGGTCTTTTTGTTTCCTTCTTTGTTGTTCCTTTCTTTTTTCCCTTTGTTGTTTTCTTACAAATCTCTTTTTTTTTTTGTCATTTTATCTATAATGATGAAAGAATATATTAGTTAAAGCAAATTCATACTCAGATTCAATATTCAAGAAATATAAGCTATGAACGGAATTTTAAGATACAATGAAAAAATTGCACATTCAATCAATTTAATTATTATGTGTCAATAGCAGCAACAACAATCATTGTTCAATACAAATAAAAATGAATCAGCAGCAACAACTTAGTAGGGTTCAACAAATTCCTAAATAGCAGCAAGAATCAAGCCATGAACAATGGCATTTCAACATTTTGGCGTCTCAATGCCATGAACAGAATTTTCAAATATCAGGAACAAAATTTTTAAATACATATTCTAACACTTGCACACAAATTTCAACATTTAATGTTTTCAAACTCAAATTTAAAGCATTTGGACACAGATTTCATTAAAAAATGTGATGAACAGGACCTAAACAAATAAAAATGAATCAGCGATAGTAACTTAGCAGGGTTCAACATATTCCTAAATATAGCAGCAACAACAATCAAGCCATGAACATTCACATTTCAACATTTTGGTAACTCAATGCCATGAACATTCACATTTCAACATTTTGGTATCTCAATGCCATGAACAACATTTTCAAATACTACGAACAGAATTTTCAAATACATAGTCAAACACTTGCACACATATTTCAACATTTGAGGTTTTCAAACTCAGATTTAAAGCACTTGGACACATATTTCATTAAAAAATATGATGAACTGAAAATGTAAAACCTAAATATTCAAAATGTCATGTGTATTACCTTTTTTTATTTCAATTGAGCAGAATCTAATTCAATTGATGAACATAGATTCAACATTCAAGATTTTTAACACAATTCAAACACTTGCACACGGATTTAACAAAAAAATGTGATGAACAGAAAATTTAATTAATTAATAATCAACTAATATTTCTCATAAATAATGTTAGATATACATTTATTTTGTCCAATCAAATTCAATTAAATATTAATTTATATACCAAATAAAAAATTATTTTAATATCAAATAATACAAAAAATAGTACATAAATAATCTTTTATTTGATATTGAAATCGTCTTTTATTTTTCATAAAAATAAATGACTTAGTTAAATTTAATTGGTAAAATAAGAGTAGTTCTAGAATTATTGTGTTTTATATATAATATAGGAAACCCACCATTAAGATAGAAAGATACATAATAACTATCAATCTATCATTTTAGTTTCTCACTCATAATTTAATTACAGATTAATTATTATTTTACACAGCGTTACATTAAAAATAATATAAAAACCAAAAAGTAAATTAATTAATTAATCAATTAGTATACATAAACAATATGCGTGTGCACCAAATTTTCTTCTGTACCTTTACGTTTTAGCACGAACGATCTCCATTTTGAGTAATTACGTAAAGATCCAAGAGCAAGTTATTAATTAAAAATGGTATCACATTGAACCCAACTAACATTAACATATATTCAAAATTTCACACAAATATACATTGAATCCAAACCAATTAACGTCTTCGTTTTTATTATGGGTTAAGTTTTGGGCAAAATAGTAAATTACTATAATGGCATTGTGTGACTAGATAGAAGATTCAGTGGGCCCTACTCAGAAAAACAAATGAATGTGAAAAATATGTTAAAATCACGTAATTTTTAACTTAGACTTTAGAGGCTTCCACTACATTATTATTAAATTAAAAAAATATAGATGACTAATATTGTACCAACCAGAGCATCTACTGACTATAATTTCTCCTTTTCCCTCTCCCTCTCTACTGCGGCCACCAAAACCAAACAACCACTCAGCCTTTTTACCGAATCAAAGTCCACAACCCACCTCCTCCTTCTCCGTTGTCGTGCTACAACACTTGCCGCCCTTGACATCGGGCTCCACGCAAAGGCCATATGACACTTCTCGAAAATCATTGAGTCCTGTTGCAGCGCTACATATCGGAGCTTCCTCTCTCAGTGTTATGCATATAGTGCCTCCGTCGATAGACTGTAACCGTGAAAAACGACGGGCATTGAAGCATTAGGTCCCTCCTTAAATCCCTTCATGACCTTGAACATCTGAATCTTCTGTAAAAATTTCATTCTAAATTTTGGATGCTTAGTTTTGTTTCTTTGGATAATCAATCTTCTATTATTTTAGGATAATCAATTTTATTTTTCTGTATGATAGATTTTATCAAATTTTGAATGATCAATTTTATTTTTTCGAATAATCAATCTTTCACAATTTTTGGATGATCAATTTTATTTTTTCTGATGAACTATTTTTCAACACTTTTAGATGATCAATTTTGCTTTTAAGGACGATAACTTGATAAGTCTTCTCTATATTTCATTGGTTAGCGATGGCAATGGGTTATCATGGGGCGAGGACATGCCCCCCACTAGCCGCCTCCTGATCTACCACGCGCCCCATACTGATATGATCCTAAGGGGGCCAAAATAAATAATTATTATAATTATAACTTTTTGTTATCTTTAATTTAAGTTATGTTCAATGTAATAAATGCTTGTTATCCATAATCTTATCTTTGTGGATTCTCTAGTTGAAACTTTCTATCCACTTAACACTATAAAAAGTAAATGTATGAATCAGATTACAAGATTAGAAGATAATCAAATACAATTTTTGTATTTTCTCTAAAGGTATTTTGTGGCGATCATTTTGATCTTATCAAAGTATTTTGTGGCGATCATTTTGATCTTATCAAGGTATTTATCAAGATAGCTTGTGGCGATCACGCGATCTTATCAAGTTGAATTGTGGCGATTGTTCGGATCTTATCAAGGTGGCTTGTGGTGATTCTTTAATTTTATCAAGACAGCTTGTGGCGATCTTCCCAATCTTATCAAGGAAACTTGTGGTGATCAAACCCAAGGCTTATCACTCACCTTCTCATCTCTCTTGAGTGTGGCGTCTATATCCTTCTTATATTAAAAAAATCAAAAAAATACTTTTTGATCCATTCTGCCCCACGATACTCATCACATATCCATCGGGATACGGATGTCTGCAAGTTCTAAGAAATTAACAAAAATTAGAAAAAAGTTCAAGAAAAATTTTTAAAAGAGGGGAAAGTAAATCCTTAATCATACAAAACATCATCTGTGGACTTATATATGTAAATTACTAATTTCAATTCAATTCACACAAAGAAAACTTATAACCAAATTTTTGGAGGATTTTATTCACTGCTTACACCTATCACAGTGTATGTTCACTTTTAAGAACACATTTTTGGATGCAGAAGCAATCCTAGCACCACGCAAGAACATAAGACAAGTTTCAATTGTAAAATTAACAAATGCAAGACCAAAAAATCAAACAAAAAAAATTCTACTTTATCATAAATGTACAAAAGACAAGGCAAATAAATCACATCAATTAACAAGTACATATCTGCTTATCTACTTCTAAAGTAACCGTTGAAATTATCCTTTTGTAAGAACATAAACAGAGACTTTGAACTTGAAGAAGTACCTATATCAAGGAAGAAGCAATTCTGAAACATATAGGTGAAAATTAGAAATAATCCAAAGCCAATCAAGTAGCAATTTAATCAGAGTGGCTTCCAGTGTCCAAAAAAACATGGCTTCTGATATGACCCATCATGATTAGGCTCACTATCGATAAGTGAATGGCCACATTCACAATTCAGTCCACTGCTAACAAACAGAAAGGCTTACTTGGCCCACATCCAATATTCAGCACATGTTCAATTAATAAACTTAACTCTAAAGAATGAAGCTCCCAACAAACAAGATAAGGCAAAAAAGAATCAGTCAACATAACTGCATGGCCTCATCCCACAAAAATAGGGATTTGATTCCTTCACCCTAACAACTGCAGAAGCAGTTACTCCATCCTCAAGGCCTATAAATACATCAATCTAGTCTCAAGTTATGGTATGCAATCTTCTCCTTCTTATACTTTATTCTCTAATACACTTTTACTGACTTGAGCGTCGGAGTGGCCTTGCAGGTCCACCCCCGCCGTTCCAAGCTTGGTCAACCTCTTGGAAGCCGAGTCCGCCCTCTTTGAAGCCAAGATGCATCCGAGGAGGACCTCTTCGCCAAGAGACCAGCCCAGAACATTGGCGCCCACCGTGGGGCCGAACACTAACATTCCACATTTCTGTCTTGTTTTTTCCTTGCTTTTCTTTTCTTTTTCAGGAGTTAAAAGCATGGTGACGAGTTAACAATGGAGTCACACCGAGCAGCACTCAACCGCTTGCCTTGGTGACCTCTTTGCAATCCGTGCTGATCTCTTTCTGAAGGGAAGAGGTCAACCACTCTGCTACTAACCATGAGGCTAAATCCAATTTCTGCTTCACTGAGCCATCAAAGTATCCATTGAAAATTCTGTCATCTACTATCTACATTGCAATTAACAAAAGAAGAGGTAACAAGTATCACGTTTACTTATAAAAGAATACGGATTATGCTTATTACAATACTTAAACAATCCGGCCAGGTACTAAAAGAGTCCGGCCAGGCTCTTTCAAAAATAGAAAACCCTAATAGCTGCCTATCTCATAAAGTACTACAATTCATTCTCTTTTTCTGCACTATTTTTATGCTTTCTTATGTGTAACTGTTCAACAACTTTATCTCAATTTCAATCTTTTAATTTTTAAATTTCTGTTATACTAAACAACTCAGTTAAAATCAACCCTAAAAATTAGGACTTGATAACTATTATATTGAACAGCTCATCCATGAGCTATTCTTTTTTGTTGCACTTTCCTATCTTTAAGGAATAACTGCTGATCACTTTAACTTTTTACTGCTCTTTGTTGTTGCTTACTTTTTCTTTTAACATATTAAACAACTCATCAAACTTGTTAAGCAACTTGAACAAAAAAAAAAGTTTTCCAACTTAATAAACATCAGTTTTTCAACCCGTCAAAAATACTAAAACAACCCGGCCAAGTACTAAAACAGCTCGGCTAAATGCTAAAACAATCCGGCCAGGTACCAAAACAGTTCGGCAAAATGCTTAAACAACTCGGCATGTATGTTAAACAACTTGGCCAATCTCTTTTATGTATGTTATCATAATTCCCGATCTCTTTTATGCATGTAATTATGATTTCTGATCTCTTTTACGGAAGTATACAGCTCATTGGCCTCTCTAACTAAGAGCTCGGTCTTAAGTTATGTTTTTCAGTTAACATGATTTCCGATCTCTTTTATGCATGATATTATGATTTCTGATCTCTTTTACAAAAGTATACAGCTCGGCCTCTCTAACTAAGAGCTCAGCATTAAGTTATGTTTTTCAGTTAACATGATTTCCGATCTCTTTAATGCATGATATTATGATTTCTGATCTCTTTTACAAAAGTATACAGCTTGGCCTCTCGAACTAAGAGCTCGGCCTTAAGTTCTGTTTTTCAGTTAACATAATTTCCGATCTCTTTTATGCAAGTTATTATGATTTCCGATCTCTTTTACAAAAGTATACAGCTTGGCCTCTCTAACTAAGAGCTCGGCCTTAAGTTATGTTTTTCAGTTAACATGATTTTCGATCTCTTTTATGCATGATATTATGATTTCCGATCTCTTTTACAAAAGTATACAGCTCGGCCACTCTAACTAAGAGCTCAGCCTTAAGTTATGTTTTTTAGTTAACATGATTTCCGATCTCTTTTATGCATGATATTATGATTTCTGATCTCTTTTATAAAAGTATACAACTCGGCCTCTCTAACTAAGAGCTCGGCCTTAAGTTATGTTTTTCAGTTAACATGATTTCCGATCTCTTTTATGCATGATATTATGATTTCTGAT